>CATOZT010000337.1:2500-87521 GCA_954870665.1 Stratiomys singularior
TATGTATGTATACAATTATTTATACATGGAAGCTTGTACGTGTGTTTGTATGTATCTGTCTAATTGCTTATGCATATGTGTGTCTATGTATGTATGTATGTATGCATGTTTGTATGGATGAATTTATGTCTGTCTGTACGTATGCATGTACGTGTTTGTACGTAATCATGTATGTCAGTTTATGTGTGAATGCTATATGTATGCATGGTTTTATGTTTTTCCATATAGGTGCATGTACTTGTTTGCATGAATTTATGTAGGTATGAATATATGTATGTATGCGTGTGTGTAGTAAGGGATGTATATTTTCGTGAATTTATGCATGCATGTATTTATTCATGCATGCTTATTTTTGTATATTTGTGGAGATAGGTTTCAACCGTCGGAGTGACAGGTTGTGTTAGCTAGGAAAGTGTTTTAGCTAGAAAAGTGATATTATTTAGCTAGGAAATTATTATCAGTGGTCAAACCGAGGCCTAAGCCCTTAAATTCTTGCTGAAGCTGGCAAGGAGCTGATAATATCCATTCATTCGTTTATTATAGTTTCATAATTAGTTTTAATATTATTAGGACAGTGGGCGAACCGAGGCCTAAGCCCTTAATTTCCTGCCGAGGCCGGCAGGTTGCTGAACATAATTTTCCATTAATTAGTATATCATTAAGTGTCAATTAAAGCTGCCTTGAAGCGGTCCCTTTCTCGATTTTATAATTAGTTTAAATAATAGGACAGTGGGTGAACCGAGGCCTAAACCCTTAATTTCTTGCCGAGGCCGGCAAGTTGCTGAACATTAACTGTTAATTAAAATATCGTTACATATTAATCAAATTGTCTGGAAGGGGTCCCTTTAATTTAACCCCGCATCCAAGCTCTGTCTTGGAAAAAGCGGGAATGGGTGACTCAGAAGCGGATGGGGAGCTTACCGCGGCAAAGGCTGCTTTCACGCGGAAAGCTAAGAAAAACCTAAAGAGGTTTTGCCAGAAATTTGGGGGAAATATAAAAGAGGAGTACTTGCTAGACCTCATAGCAAGTTGCAAACTCCAATTGCAAGTCCCAGCAGAAGATCTAGCTGTAGATGGGTGTACCACTACAGAAGGAGACGCTCTGACGGATTGTGACAGTGAGTCTGATCAGGAAGAGTCAATGGAAGTGGTCCGGGAGGAGGGTGGTCGGAAAAGGCCAATTGTGTCTCCAACTCCGGAGCCAACCTCAAAACGCTTTCACGTGAGTGAAAGGAGTTTCCCGCAGCTTCAGGCTGCGGTCTCAAAAGCTTCAGCTATCACTAAATCTGAAGTCGCACCACCAGGGCGTAGAATAGCTATCGGAGCTAAGGGAAACCCAACTAACATTGCTGCCCCTAAGAAACAGAGGGTTCCACCAATAGTGTGCTATAGGCTTAATCTTAAGCCTTTTAGGGAGAGAATCCATCGAGCATGTGAGAAAAATCAGCTTGATGCTCCAAAATTTGATGTAACCGTCAACAGTTCTACACGAACATCGTTACATCCTAAAACTATAGATGACCTTAAAAGTCTTTTTGACTTCTTAAAATGGGACAAGGTGGCATGCTACACCTATACGCTCCCAACTGAGAAAAAGCTGACCCTGTTGCTAAAGGGTGTACACACTTCCTACGAAGACAATGATGTCAAGGAAGAACTCCAAGCCATCCTAGGGGAGGATATTTTGGGAGCCAAAAGGTTCTCAACAGTAACGTCAAGGAAAGAAAAGAAAACTCTTTCGTCCTTCCTTATTCAATTCAAGCCTGACTTCGACGTTAAAAGAGCTATGAATGTTAAAACGCTCCTACACCAAAAGGTGTATTGGGAGCGTTTGACAAAATCAAACACATCGCAGTGTTTTAACTGCCAAAGATTTGGACATGTTGCCTCGAACTGTGGGATGGAGTCCCGGTGCGTCAAGTGCGACAAACACCACCAATCAAAAGACTGCCCAATTGAAAAGCTAGAGGGAAAAGATGCAATCTTCTGTGTGAATTGCAATAGTAAGGGCCACCCCGCGAGTTTCAGGGGATGTCCCAAGGCCAAGGAGGCTGAGGAGAGGAGACGGAATCTCCAAAAGAAGAAGGAAGAAAGGAGGGACTTCATCACTTCTTCCTTAAAAAACACCATGCAAAGTGGTGTCTCATTCGCTACTATAGCTAGGGGTTCATCCAAGCCAGCTGCAACTCAGCCTGTACGGCAACCAAAAGTAAATACTGACTTACAGCAGCAAAAAGACAGAAATACTATCATGTCCAATGACTGCAAACAATTCTTCGGGTGTGACTTGTTCACTCTCATCCGCAAAGTGGATTCATTCATTCCACAATACAAAAAACTCACTAATCTGAGTGAGAAAAAGGCGGCGTACTTAGACTTCGCCTTCAAGATCTGTTGTCGCGATGAGCTCCATTAAGCCTCCATCGTCAACATTTGTTCGCTAGCTCCACATTTTAAAAGAAACTCTGTCCAAGAATACTTGGACACGCATAGACCAGATTTCTTGTTCATCTCAGAAACAAGACTGAAAAGTAAACACAAAGTTCACTTAGGGAAATATAAAGTCATAAGGGATGACGACCCAGATGGAATCCTTGGAGTAGCTATGGCTTTCAAGGAACATCTCAAAATTCAAAGACACTGTCTTCCAAGTCTAAAATGTGCAGACGTCATGATATTTAGCTCGTTCCTGGGGGGTTACACATTTGCATTTGTTGGAATATACGTGAAACACGGATATTCGGGTAGGGATCTCATTGAAGACTTGGAAACAGTCCATACTTTGTGTGAAAAGTTCGATTTCTTTGCGATAGGGGGTGATTTGAACGCAAGACATCCTTCCTGGGGCAATACCGTATCTAATGGATATGGAACGGCTCTGTTCAATTGGGTGCAAGCCAATATGGATCTCATATTGATTGCACCAAACGAGCCCACTTTCCGAAGAAGCTCGTCAACGATCGATTTCTTCATTGTGTCTGCTAATTTGGTGAATATCTCTCACAGCTGGAGGAATTTTGAATGTAGAGCCCTTGACGCTGAATCTGACCATCTTTTGGTCGAACTCGCTTTAAGAGTTAAAAAGGGTGTAAAGCTGGAAGCAGCAGCCCCACAGCTCTTTATCCCATACAAGCGCATAGACTGGGAAGCAGTTAATGCTGACCTGAGTAGAAGGATTGAAGGAATCTCGATCAACAGATCGAGAAACCTATCACCCACCGAGATTGAAGAAGGCATTGCTTGTTTGAACTCGACCCTTGCTACGGTCATTTCAAATATATCCATAAAAAATTCCTCCAGAAATTATCTTTATAGAGACTTACCGGAAGACATCCTGAAGCTACATCGTAGACGTAGCACCCTCAGGAAACTGCTTTCAAGGATATACCATCGCAACCTGAATATAGTTAACTGGGAGTATCAGCGGGTACACCTTTTAATAATGTCCCTTAATAGAATGATTTCGAGAAGAACATCTGAATTTGCCAATGAGAGATTCGAACAGACCCTAGCAAACATTCAACCAGGTGCCTGTATGTTCCCCCAAATTTATAAAATAACTGGTCGGAAACGCCTGCCAGGAGTCCTCACTTATAACGGATCAATGCTCATGGATGAAAAGGCCGTTGCTGACTCCATCGCAAACCACTTTGCGACTGTTCTTCAAGAGGAGAAAGCAAGTGAGGACTCTGCTTTCAATTCATTAGTTAAGAGAACAATATCAACGTTCGACAAAGACCACAAGAACCTGTGCTTGACTAGATTTTCAGATTCGAATCCCTCCGACGCACCTATTGGCAGCACCCTCTTTGTGAGCCCGGAAAGTGTCAGCATGCTTGCACTTGAGCAAAATTCCAAAAAATCGGCTGGGCCTGATGGAATTTCAAATTTTTTCTTAAAAAAACTTCCCCACACGTATTTTGTTCTCCTCGCAATCCTTCTAAATAACTGCATTAACAATTGCTACTTCCCACAGCAATGGAAATGCGCAAAAATATTTGCCATCCCGAAACAATCCAATAGCGTAGACGTAGTCGACACTCGCCCAATATCTCTCTTGTCTAATGTGGGAAAGTTGCTTGAGAGAATCATCCTCCAAAACATCACACAGTTCTCTGAAGCGGAAGGAACTGTACCGGAAAGACAATTTGGCTTAAAAAGAGGTCACTCAACGATAGACGCATTGGCGGTTTTCCAAGCCAGTATACAACGGAACTGGCAGGAAAAAAAGGTTGTTGCAGCGTGTCTCATCGACGTAGAGAAAGCCTTTGATTCAGTTTGGATCGACGGACTTATCTACAAACTTATCCAACTGGACTTTCCGGTGAATATTATTAAAATTGTTTGCAGCTTCATGAGGGGACGAACTGCCTTTGCGGTGTCTGGTGGAGCTAGCTCTGAACCCTTTTTCATAAATTCGGGGGTCCCACAGGGGTCAATTCTTGGACCCACTCTCTTCAATATATTTACTTCTGACATCCCAGGGATCAGGGATGAATTTAAACCTGGAATCGAGGTGAATCTCTTTGCTGACGACTTACTGGTGTGGTCTTCTGAGTACAATCTCCGCTTTGCAAGGTTGAGACTCCAAAGGTACCTGGACTCGTTAACATCATACTATGGAAAGTGGGGGATGAGGGTTAACGCCAAGAAAAGCGAGCTGATTGTTTTCAAGGACCCACATCAAAAATTTGGACGTCGCACAAGGAGTATCTGTGACACAAGAATAAAGCTAAACGGACAGGTGGTGCACTGTTCGAAGTAAACCAAGTATTTGGGGGTAATTTTTGATAGGAACAACAACTTTAGTGCCCACGTAGACGCAGTATTGAAGAAAACAAGATACGCATACCATCTCCTTTTACCTCTTTTCAGGAAACAGTCATCAGCTAGCAAGCGGGTGAAGCTACTCGCGTACAAATCACTGATCAGGCCCATACTATTATATGCGGTGCTGATCTGGCAGGCTACAGCGACATACAAATGGAGCAAGATAGGGTTACTGGAACGCAGAATCCTTCGAGCTTGCACTGGGTTTTATAAACGGGAGGACGGACGGCCCTACCCCAACCGACAACTGTACCGGGATGCAGCCTTGGAACGAATCAACCTCTACGCCAAGAGGTTGATCGAGCGAGCGGCGAAACGAATGGTGGAGCATGAGACCACCACGATCAGCAATGCGGCAGACAATCGAGCGATGGAAGCAGCCAACAGTTAGCAATAAGTAGTATATAAGGAATTTAAAAAAAAACAAAAAAAAAACAAAATCATTATAGAGTATAAGGAATTAGAATATATATATATTTTGTTACGTTAAGCTAAAATAAGGAATATTCAAGGCCACACTTAGGGTGTAAGTGTAGAAATTAAGAAGAAATTTAATATATAACAGCTTAAGTCGAAGAACAATTAAATTCTAGTTAGTGCTGAATTCTGGGTACAGCCATTAGGCAAAAGTGATAGGTTAAGACTTATTGTAAATAATTGTACATAACACATAAAACCACCTTTGAAACTTTGTTTATTTGTGCATGTATATATGTAAGGTTATTTGTATCTTTGTTTGTATTTCAGTTTGAATGTTTGTGTGTACTTATGCATGTATGTGTGCTCCTAGGGTATATCGTATGTGTGTATATGAGTACGTATATGTGTATGTGAATATGTGTTGATGCAAGTTTGTAAGTATGTGTACATACATGCATGCATGAGTGTATTTAGGTATGTTATTATGTATTTAGTATGTATGTATTGAGGTATTTTGCGAGAAAAGCAAAAAGAAAGCTTAATCGACGTTGCAGGCAGCTTAACGCTTGGAGTATGGGTTACAGGGAGCAAGTGCGATTTAGCACTCTTGCTCCATTCCTGTCTGTGAGTGTTAAACACTCACCATAACCTGACACAACACTCTATTATTTAGCTTACTAGTTGGTTATTGATCTGAGGCTTGGGTATTTGCCAATTCTTATTTCGTCTCGTATTTTGAGGATTTCCATGGTTCTGTTTGGATTCTCGTCTATTCTGTCAAATAGTTTCAGTGCTCTGTCTCGTATGTATTTTTCGACTGTGTCGATACGTAAGTCTTTGTGTATGTCCGTATTCCGAACATACCGTGGAATTCGGTAAATCCACCGTAGGGCTCTATTTTGTAGGGACTGGAGCGCTTTTTTGTTTATTATTTTATTTATTTTAGTTTGATAGAAAGCGGTACTGCCGTATAGTAGAGTTGGTCTGATGATTTGTTTGTATATTAGGATTTTGTTTTTTAAGTTTAGCCGACCGGATGCGAGGAGTGGGTGTAAGGAGGAGAGGATGCCTATGCTTTGTGATCTTTTTTTATGTATGTGGGTTTTCCAAGTCATCCTGTCGTCTAGAGTAAGTCCTAAGTATTCAGCTGTCCTGTTCCATGTTATTGTGTCGGAGTCTACGTGTAGTCGTTGGATGTTGTGCTCTGCGTCTTGTGAAGAATATTGCTTGGGTCTTTTCTTTGTTAGTCTTGATTTTCCATTTGCGGAAGTATTCTTGCATAATTTCGATTGAGTGTTGCAGTTTTAAAGTGATGACTTCTGCTTGTCTTGAGGTATAGTATATGCAGGTGTCGTCCGCATATAATGATACTTGGACATTATTTGGATGGGTTGGGATGTCTGCGGTGTACAGATTGTACAATATTGGTGAAATGGGTGATCCTTTTGGAACTCCTGCTTGGATCGTCCGCAGGCTCGAGAGATGATCTTCCACCCGAATTCTGAAAGATCTGCCTTTTAGGAAGGTGTATATGAGTTGAATGTACGGTAGCGGGATAGAGAATCCATGCATTTTGAAGATAAGTCCTGCATGCCAGACTTTGTCAAAGGCTTTCTCTATGTCAAACATTACTAGACCTGTTGACTTCCTGCAGTTGAATCCGTTTCTGATGTGCAGGGTCACCCTTATCAGTTGGAGTTCCGTCGAATGTGCTTCTCTGAATCCATATTGTTCGTCCGGAATTATGTACTTCATTCAGTCTGGTCAATAGTGCCTTTTCGGCTACTTTGGAGATTGACGAGAGAAGGCTTATAGGTCTCCAATTTTAAGGGAAGGCATGGTTTTTCCCAGGTTTGGGTATGACTGTTATGATAGCCGATTTCCAGGTCGTAGGGAACCTACGCAAACGGAAAATAGTGTTGATTGTGTCTGTCAAAAGCTTAAAACGTTGTCTGGGAGCCACTTCAACATTATGTTCGTAACTGCGTCGGGTCCTGGCGCTTTCTGTTTGTCAAGTTTTAGTATAAAGTCTTTTGTCTCCTGTGTGTCAAGTGGTCGTATCACATCTTCCGTTTGTGGTGAGTTTTTGAGAAAGTTTTTGACTTGGATTAATATGGCGTCCTCTTCGTCAAGGTCTTCGTCCCAGGAGGTATTTTCACGGAATTGAAGCTCCAGCGTGCCTGTAAAGGCTTCAGTTTTACCGGATTTGTCGAATTTTAATCCGTTTAATAATACTTGTTCCGTGTCTGGAAGTATTTGGACATCCTCCAGAAGGCATTTTCGCCAGGCTCGAGGCTCTGCATGAAACTCTCCCATAGCTCATTTCGAAACTGGTGGATGCGGTCTCGAATTTCGTTTGTCAACCGGTTAGCTTTCGTTCTTAGCCTAGGATCATCCGTGCTCCTAGCTCTTCTCCGATATTGATTCCTCCTCCTTATTTTAATTTTTATATCACGCGGGTGTTCGTAGGGGTTGTATTCCCCTATCGGAATTGTGGCTGTGTTGTTCTCTTTTGCCTGCAGGATAATGTTGGTTACTATCTCTATAGTTTTCTCGATATCATCAGCTGTATATATGTCTTGGGTGAAACTTTCGTTAGCCAGATGGTCCTGGAAAGCTTGCCAGTCAGTTTTCTTCCTACTTCTTATAGGTTCGTCTATATAGACGTCTTGTATTAAGAAGTGTACCGGTTGGTGATCTGAGGAGAGTTCGTTGAAGACGTTTGTTCGTATATTAGCCTGGAATTCTTGGGAAATCCCAAAGTCGAGGATATTTCCGCGTGTGCGACCAAAATGCGTTGGCTCATTGGGTAGCTGCATGCTTGCGTTGTTGCTTGTGATGAATCTGTTAAGCTCAGTTCCAGCTTGATTACTTCTCACAGCACCCCATTGCCTGTGGTAGGCATTGAGGTCTCCAATGACCAAGAGTGGCCCTTCTATTTCGAATAAAGTGTTCAAGTCTTGTTCTAAGTGCCTATTTTTTGGTGGGTTGTACACCGAAATGACCACAAACTCAAAAGTGTTCGTCTGAACTTTTTTGGCTGTTGCTTCTGTTGTGTGTAGTTGTGGGGTATGGATCAGTTGATGTCTCACACTTCTTCTCACGAGAATGGCCGTTCCTCCTCCCCTGCCTGTCAATCCGTCTTTCGGTACAGATTGTAGTTAGGAAAATGAAGACGCATTCCGGGCTTCAAGAAGGTTTCCTGGATGAGGATCATTTCGAAAACATTATCGAGAATAAATTGCCTAAGCTCTCCAGTTCGTTGAAGCAAGGAATTAGCATTCCACGTGAGTATAGATACGTGATTCAACTGGTTCATTTGTGTTTAAGTGTGGTGAGTTGTGCCGCGAACATGCTCTGGACCTTTTTTGCCATCATATCTTCCATCATCAGTTGAAACTGAGATCACATGCTGGCAAAAAATTGTCCCATGTCTGGCGGTGTGATTGTTTGTGTGTGATTTTGTGTTAGGTTGGTTTTGTGTGTGTCTGGGGTACTGGTCGTCGGTGTTTGTGTTGGTTGTTTGTTTTGTGCAGTGATCTGTGCGAATGTCTTCTTGACATTTTTTGGGTTTTTCGGACAACCCCCATAGCTTGTGGGGTGTTCTCCGCCGCAGTTCACGCATTTTGGTTTTTCTTCGATTTTTTTCTTGCACTGTGTGAAGTGATGTAAGCCGTCACATTTCACACATCGAGCCTGGGCATGACAATTGCCCGAAGAGTGTCCAAACTGTTGGCAGTTGTGGCACATTGGCTGGCCGTTTCGTGGTTTAATGGCCTTCACTTTGCAGATGAGCTGGCATACCGATTTTATGTTGTATATGGCGTTTCCTCCTTTGGAAGGAGAACATTAAGGAGCTTAGAGGGGCCAGTTTGGGTTTTGAGCCAGAATATTTCCAGAGGGTGGAAGCCTTGGGATTCTAGGTCTATTTTGATGTCAACAAGTTCTAGGCCGTGGAGGCCACGGATTACAATGTTGCGGTTTCTTTCCTCCGGAAGGTAATAGGTGTGGTATTGCCACTTGTTTTCGGTCAGAATTTTTGTAATTTTCCGGTGGTCATGTGTCGTCTCAGGGATTATCTGGATACCTAGATAAACCCTTTTTGCTGAAACAGTCTTGATGTTATTCTGTCTAATCAGTCTATTCAGTAGAGTCCGTTTGTCCGTCTCTCGTAGGATGATTGGTACTGTTCGTTGTTCGGTAGTTTTTGAGATGCCACCTGTTCCGGTTGTGTTAAGTGAGGGTTTAGAAGTGGATGGAGTAGGCTGAAATAAGGTTTTCGATTTGGCCGTTTTCATTTTTTCGTTTTCGGACTGGCTGTGGGAGTTTTACCGCGGGTTTTGGGGCCGGTAAGGGTGGGAACTCCTCGTCATCTTTCATCTCTTCCTCAACTTCTTCTTCCTCACCTTCTTCTATCTCTTCATCTTCTACTTCTCCTTCGGAAGAGGAAGCTGAGTTATTTGAACAAGCTGAGTTGTTAGAGGAGGACGAGGAGTTCGCAATCCTCCGTTTTGCGAACTTGTTCCGTTTCTTGTCTTTTTTATATTCTAATTCTTTAATTTTCTCTCTAAGGTTAAAGTTCCTTTTCCCGCTGGTCAGCAAGTTCATCAAGAGCCTTTTGCAGCTTTTCTTGATTGAGCCGCAGGTTTCCCTGGAGGAGCCTCATTTCCTTAAGCACTTCTCTAAGGTAGGAATTTGTGACTTCGGCCTCGCTGGGCCGGCCGGCTAATTGCGGTTTAGTTCTGTCTTTGTCAGGGTCCTTTTTGTCCCCCATCCTGTCAATATTGCCTCGGTTTTTATTGGTTTAAGTCAAGCTTCAGATCAATTTGATTTATATTTATAATGTTACTAAGTTTTTAAGCATATATATGTGTTTGATAATTGATTTAGAGTGTCGTGTATGGTATGGTTGAATGTTTTACTCACCCAGAAATGATATGTTCCACTCCTTATATTCCGTCCTTTTCAGATCTTATGGAACGTTCCCCGCTGTTTTTCTCGCTTCTCATCGGCTAATGTCCAAGTACGTCGTACTTCTCACCCGACTCAATTCTCTGCGCCGTTGTTCTCGCTTCTGATCTGTTTGTACAATGATTCGCCGCACTTTCAGCTTCTCATGCGTTGAAACTCCAGACACTCACTTTCACTGACGCACTTCGCACTGATTCTTGCACTCTTCACTTTATGACCTTCCTCTTCTGTGTCCAAAGAGCGACGGTCCAGTTTAACGCGGATGTGCGCGAGGAATGTATAGCTGAGCTTGTAGGCGCCTGCAAGCTGTCACTGAATCATCTGATTTTTGAGGAAGACGAAGTGGATAACGCAAAAGAGATCGAACCGATGGAAGCGAGCCTCATAAACGAGCAACAGCAATCCGACTTGGACTGCAGCGATAAGGACGAAACAAAAGAAAATATGTTATAATTGTGTTTAATGCCAATGAAAACAACTCTCGTAGCACCCAAAATGTAAGAAACGCTCGGAATGGTAACCCAAGTTGATTCATAGATGATATAGGGAGCCTATACCGTTAACTTCTCGCGCTGCCACAAATGACAGGAAAATAAATTTAGTTCTATCTCCCCCTACACAACGTAAAGTAGTTCAGGAATCCATTTTTTCCTGAGTTAAGGGCAGTCGTTAGACAAGCCAGCAGCAAAGCCCATACCCCACAACCGAGAGGTCCTAGTATTCCACCACAAGCTAGAGCAAACAATATTCAGGTGACTACCCAACGGCAACGGACCAGAGTCCCCCCAATCATATGCTACGACCACAACCTCAAACATTTGCGTAGCATTTTGAAGAACGCTCGCACAAGACAACCCTCCACTGCACCATTGTTTGATGATGAAGTATCAAACTCAAACAGAACGTCACTCTTGCCGAAATTCTTAGAAGAACACGGTGTCCGTTTTGAACACCTGAAAACAGCAAATGTTAAATGTTTCACATAGCTCCACCTAAGAACAAGCGTAGCGCAGTGCAGCTAAAAGGAGTTCATAGTTCATACGATGAGGAAGATATACATTCCGAGCTCAACCAACTTCCAGGAGGGAAAGTAGCTACAGGAAAACGGCTGATCACCTCCTACCTCCCGGAAGAAGGAACCAAAACTCCATAAATTTATTACTGAATTAGCAAACGGCATCGAATCAAAAGAGATTCTAAATATTAAATATTTATTGAACCACACAATAGTCTGGGACAAGCTGCAGAAACGAAACGTTACCCAGTGTTTTAACTGCAAGAGGTTCGGACACGTGGCATCAAACTGCGCACTTGGTTCGCGTTGTGTCAAATATGTCAAGCATCATGCAAATCACGAATGCACCGCTCCCAAAGAAACACGCACTGTCTTTTGCGTAAATTGCAAAAATTAAATAAATAAATTGCAAAAATTACGGCCATTCGTCTAGTTACCGAGGCTGCCGAGGTAGCCAAAGAACTGGAAAAGAAACGCAAGCTGCATAAAAAGCAAAGAAAAGAACTAGTTTCAGCAGCTATTAATAATACGGTACGAGTGGGCATATCATATGCAAGCCACTTCAATGAACCAAAATCTACCTCTCTTAAGTCTTCCCCGTCTGGCCTCCAAGCCCTAACTTTAAGCTCCCAGTAGTCAATTGCGCTAGACTCAGTGCTATATGAAGAGTGTCAAAAAATTTTCGGGTGTGATCTCTTCACTCTAGTGAAACACGTAAAAGATTTTGTTCCAGTTGTTGAGTCTCTAGAAAACCCACTTGAAAAATAGGATGCATACATTTCGCAAGCATTAAAACTTTGTGGTAGCAATGCGTTAAATTAAATTTGCTATATTGAATTCATGTTCGTTTTTGTCGATTTCAGGACTTTCAAAAAACTGAAAGACGTGACTTTTTGTTTTTAAGTGAAACGAAGCTCAAGCCCCATCATCGACTGGTCATGGATCTTGGAACTGCGCACTTCCGAAGCAATGTGCGTGAGTACCTCCATCAACGGAGAAACTTTTGTATTTGTTGGTGTATTCATAAATCACAACCATCTAGTATCCGAAATCATCCATGATTTCGAACTCATTCTCAGAATCACTTCTGCATTTGACCATTTAATAATTGGAGGGGACTTCAACGGCGGACATTCAGCTTGGATTGATTCTCAATCGAAAACATATGACAAATGAAAAACATTAACATATGACAAACAAAACATATGTACAACTGACTTATTAATAAAACATTGGATCTGAAGGTTCCCAACATGCCAACGTTTCGTAGATCCAGATACACCATTGATTTCTTTTTAGTTTCACCGGGTCTGCAGAGTTTTTGAAGCCGAATCTAATCATCAACTTGTAGAGCTACGCTTGCAAAAAACAAATGGTCTACGATTTTTAAGAGTCCGATCCAAAATACTTTATTCCATAAAGAAGGTAAACTGGGAACGCTTTGCAGTAGAAGTCAATGAAAAGTTATCTAGTATTCACTTAGAAAAGCACCGTGATCTTACTATCCCTGAGATTGATACTAGCACAGAGGCACTGAACAGCATAATATCTTCTTCGAATGACACTGTTTCTACCCCGAAAACATCTCGCAACTTTGCCTACAGATCCCTGCTCCAAGAAATTTTCGCTTTACACTAAAAGCGTAAAGTACTGAAAAAGAGACTTACTTAATATTGCAGGCAATGCATATAAGCCTTTGAAATGGCTTAACATTTTCATCATTAATAAAACAAGATCTGAACGGTAAATTCGAAGAACGATTAAGGCGAATTACACCTGGAGTGGATATGTTCAAAGTAATAAATAGAATCACGAGTCGAAAGCGCTGCCCTGGAAACACGTTAAACGGGATTCCTTTCGTGGATACCCAAGTAACCGCAGACGCTGCCGCAGAAATATTCTCTCAATCCTATCGAAACTATAACCAAAGTTATGATGCTTGATTTAGTGATCAGGTCAGCAGAGCCGTATTGTAATTTGAAAACCAGGTCATTGAAGGCAGCCTCACAAACTTCAACCATATCCATCCCACTGGAAACACCGTTGAGTAGAATTCCTATGTAGATGAGGACTCAGTCAAACTGCTTGTAACTTCTTCTGTCCCAAAAATGTCATCTGGTGAAGATTAGGTCTCCAACTTCATCCTTCAAAGGATGCCACTTTCTTTCTTTAAATTATTAGCAATAATAATAAACAAATGCTACAATATAGGTTATTTTCTCCGTTCGTGGAAAATAGCAAAAATGATTCTGATTCCCAAAACCTCTGGTCAATGTGAAATCAGCAACTCAAGACCAATCTCACTTCTGTCCAATGTCGGAAAGCTCCTGGAAAAAATCACTAAAGCTGAACTCTCCTTAATCATTGAAGAAAAGAATTTAATTCCGACAAGACAGTTTGGGTTCGAAGCCACACACTCGACAGTGGATACTCAGTCAGTGGTACATGCGGCAGCACAAGAAAGCCTCAGCTCAAATCAAGTGCTGGGGACGTGCACAATTGATGTAAAGAAAGCTTTTGACTATGTATGGATTGTGGCCTTGTTTATAAACTCATCCAACTTTAAATATTCAGTCATCTGGTGAAAATTCCATCGAGCTTTTTAAGAGGGAGACTCGCATACATAGGAATAAATGGGGCAAACCCCAAGAAATTTCCGATTATCTCTGGCGTCCCACAAGGTTCTATACTGGACCCAACTCTATTCAACCTTTTGATATCCCTGATATCCTGATATCAGGGCTTGCGGTTTTGCTGATATCCCTGATATCGGCAAAACCGCAAGCACACCTAAGGTTAAGGCTCTATTCCAATGACCTTATTGTTTATTATCCCGGCATAACCCTCGATTTATAACTTTAAAACTGCAGCTTCACGTATCTCGACTGCATGGTTACTACCAGTGATGGGGACTCAGCATCAACACGACGAAATCCGAGCTGATATTTATCCGAGGGCCATATTGACATCATCAATAACAGTGGAAGGACAAGAGGTTGAACCCACTTCCAGCACAAATACATAGGAAAAATATTCGATTCACATACGCGCTTCTCAAATCATGTGAAATACACGCTAAGTAAAGCAACGTCTGCATATTACCAGCTCAGTTCCATATTCAGCAACTTTTCCTGCGCAACTAGCCAAGTAAAGGTCCTGGCATATAAAAACCTGATCCGACCAAGATTATTATATGGAGTTTCAATATGGAGCAACGTAAATGCCACAAGTTGGAATAGGCTTAATTATTCCGAACGACGAATTCTGGGCGCTCGTACAGGACTACACTACAGACCGGGTGGGTGGCGATACTCAAATAATCAACTATACGCTGCAGCGAAAATAAAGCCGCTGGCCTGCGTTGTAAACGAAATGATAGCAAAGGCGAAGACACGAGCACGAGAGCACCCAAACGAAGCTGTATAATCTGTGGAGCAACAACATGTCAGATTTCTCAGGAAACCAGCACTATAATTTCCCGTAACGAGGACCCACATGACCACATCAATGGAACTAGGTTCAGAAACTTAAAAGCCCTACTACAATACTGCGCGACGGCGACGCAAGAACGCTATGCGATTTTCGCTCGTTGTCGCGCAACGCATTCAGTTTACAATGCACGCGATGCGCGGAAGAATAATGTTCATATGACAAATGTCAAATTGGTGACGTTTCAAATGAAATTTGATTAAAATTGTTTTTGATATTTTAAAAATTTGAATTTGGAATTTACCCTCGTTTGGCAAATAATAGCCTCAACAAGGACGCACGAAATTTTCATTCAAAATTCATTCTGAATAACCCTCCTACTTAAAAAGTAATTAAGGCGTTTGAATTTCAAATTTCATTAGCGCGCCATGGAGCATCTGACCAATGCCACGCACCTCGTTGCGAGGAATTTTCGTTTTTCCGAATATTTGTCACCTCGCATCGACGTATCGCAATCATTGTACGTTGTCGTATACAAATCCATGTTACGAAAACTGCTTGACTTTTGCTGCGAGAAATTACAAGTATAGACGTAAATGTCCTATACTTGTTCCTTAAATTAGAAAAAAAATTACAAAGATTAGTTTGTAATTCTATAGAGTTTATTCTTTCGTGGTTGATTACTTACTGACCTAGTTACAAATCCTATTTCCTATTTATACTTAACTTACATCCTATATCCTATTTACATAAATGTATTGCCACGTAATAAATTATTTTACAACTTAACCAAATATTGCACAACTGAACAAATATATTAAAAGTGCAGACAATTTCCTTATCCTCTACAAACATAACAAAATCCTTAAAGTAGATGTGGCATCTTAATTAGTAATAAGAATTTCGCACCCGTCCTTTGAAATCCTTTGAGTTGCCGAAAAGGTAATAAAAGAAAATGTGCGGTGAGAATAGATAGTTATCATGTGTACAAATATGATGTGTATGTAACTCCTCCCTATCCAAGTGAAAAATCTGTCCTCAGATTTAAGAAATCGAAATGTTATTAATATTTATTGGGATTTGGGAATAATACTCATTGGGATTTGGAAATGTTGATACTGTATAGTACTTATCTTTTTAGACTTACGATATCTTTGTGGGTGGATCTTCTGATTTTTCTTAGCTACTACATATCTGGGCTGAAGTTTGGTTGGATTAGGGTTTTTTATGAATTCTGTATCCAGATTAACGCTTTTTCTTTTATCATTGTGGTAAGCGTTCTTTCGTTGCTGATTTCTTTTTATTCGTTCTAGAACAATTGGGAGGGGTGTTATTGTTTGCTGAAAAAATACAGCAGCTGGTTTTTCATTGTGAGCGGAATGAACTGTGTTGTTATAGTATTTAACACATTCTTGTACTGGATTAAGTTCCATTAGGTTTCTATTTTCTTGTTGTTGGCGTAAAAGATAAGTCCTAAGGTTCTCATTTAAACTTCTATGGGCTACTTCTATATCAGAGTTGCCTGTTTTGTGCTGGGGTGATACGAAATGATATTTTATATTATTATTAGTTAACCAATCTTTAGTTTTTTGCGTGTTTAAAGTGCCTTCGTTGTCAGTGATGATTTTATCAGTTTTTCCAATTTTATTGAACGCGCTTTGAAGAGCCTGGTTAACTGTATCCCATTGTCGGTTGTTTATTGGTTCAAGGGCCAAAAATTTCGAAAGTTTGTCAATAATTGAAATATAAGGTGAATTTTTGTCTCTAAACCAAATATCTATGTGGTAGGTATCTCTTATGTTGTCAGGATACGGTGGGGTTTTGAATGGAAGCTTAGCAGGGTTTCTTTCATATTTAGATTGCTTACATAGTCTACAAGCATTTATATAAGTTGTAATAAGAATTTTTAGATTCGGAAAGTAATATTTGTCCTTTCGATCTAAATACACTTTTTCGATCCCTTGGTGGTTTGAGTTTACATGATGGTTTGCTATTAATTCCTTAATTTCTGCTTCATTGCAGTTATGGAGATTCCTTGTTGCTTGGACTACAGAAAAATTTTTGTTACAAGTACAAAGCTTTGAGTACTCTTCTTGCATCATAAGTAGAGATTCTTTATTCAGAAAGTGGATTGCTGTTGTGCCAGTTTTGGTGATGTGATTGTTTAGTATGTACTTCATTGTTGAAGGTGTAAACTCTTGAAAACTAAGATGCAGTATTCGTTTGCTTCGATACTTTGTCAGTTTGGCTTGATTGGTTTTTCCCTGTTTTAGAAATATTTGCGTGTTGTAAAAATTAATTGGTCTCTCTGTAATATATATATAATTGTGATTGTCCTCTCTAGCAGTATGCTCTGTAGCAACCATAGATTCATTATCAATAGCATTTGCCAATTTTATTCTTGAAAGGGCATCTGCTACATGATTCTCTTTTCCTTTGATGCGCGAGATATCAAAGTCATACTCGCTTAGTTTAAGCCTCCATCTTTGTAATTTTGCATTATCTTCCTTTATGTTATCTAGATACTGCAAAGGTTTATGGTCCGTAAGAAGAGTAAAGTGTCGACCATATAGGTAAGGTCAGAAATATTTAGTTGACCATATGATAGCAAGGAGCTCTTTTTCAATCGTAGAATAGTTTGTCTCGGATTTATTAAGAGTTCGAGATGCGAAAGCAATAGGTTTTTTATTTTGTGACAGTACTGCTCCAATAGCAAATTGGGAGGCATCTGTGGTTAAAGTAAATGGCTTCGAAAAATCTGGGTGAGCCAAAATTGGATCATTAATAACATAATTTTTTTAATTGATTGAAGGAACTGATGTAATCTGGGTCAGAGACAATGATTTCAGAATTTTTTGTAGCCTCAAGGTAAGGGGCCTAGCAATTTTTGCATAATCTTTAATAAATTTCCGATAAAATCCTGTCAAGCCAAGAAAGCTCTTTATCTGCTTGGTCGTTGTAGTTATACGAAATTTTAGAATAGCATTTATTTTTTCTGGATTCGGCTTTATGCCTGCAGCACTAATTACATGACCTAAAAATTCAGTATGCTTTGACAAGAAATGTGTTTTAGAAAGTTGAATTTTTAAGTTAGCATTTCGTAATTCTGTTAAAATGTTTCTAAGGGCTATTTCGTGTTCTTGCAGTGATGTGCTAAAAACTAAGATGTCATCCATATAAACAACACAAGTATTGTTAATGTATTTACATAAAATGTTATTCATTAATTTTTGGAAAGTACTTGGTGCATTTTTGAGGCCAAATGGCATTGTTAAAAACTCAAAATGTCCCATTCCCGTGGAGAATGGCTTTTTATGCCTATCTACAGGTTGGAGCTCGATTTGATGAAATCTTTTCGCCAAATCGATGCTTGTAAAATATTGGCAATTTCCCAATTTTCCTAATAAATCGTCAATGCTTGGAATGGGAAATTTATTTTCTATGGTTAGGTTATTTAATTTTCTAAAATCTATAACTAATCTGTGTTTTCCACCTTTTATGGGTACTACCCATATCGGATTATTATAAGGGGATTGAGAAAGTTGTATAATTCCTTATCGTAGATCCTCTTTGATTTGTTCATTCACGAAATCATTAACTGATTGTGGCATTCTATAATTTTTCTGGTAGATTGGTTTGTCCGATGTCAGGGGCAGGGAATTCTTGATGCTGTGTGTGAAAGTTAATGGCTGTTTTTCATCGTATTCCAAGTAAGAAAATTCCTTGGTTATACGATTTATGAAATTAGATTCTTCCTCTGTATGGTGCTCTTCGCGAGGGTGGATTTCAGTTGGCGGGAAATGTCTGAGTGCTTCCGAAAAGTAGATGCGTTCGATTTGTTCACCAAAACATAGAACTTGTTTGGGAGTGATGATTATTTTATTTTTATAATTTATTATGGTACCTGTGCCAGATAAGATGCTATTTCCTATAATAGCATGGAAACTTTTATGGGTAAATGGCAATAGACGCCATTGTACAAATTCCGCTGATCCAAATTCTTCAGGAAAGCGATTGCGGAGATAGTGAGTACTTTGCCAATTCTGATTGATTGAGGAAATAGTAATATGGTATGAGGAGAGTATTTTCTGATGTTCAGGGACAATTTTTTCGTCAAAAAGTGATATTGAACATCCTGAGTCTATAAGACATTGAAGTTTTCGACCTCCCACTGTAAGTTCGATGATTGGTAATTTTTGCCCGAGGCATCTAGACGAAAATCCTGCGTATTCAGACTAGATTCCTCTGAACGGATAGTGTTCATCGATAAATCATCAACAGGCATATTAGGTCGATTTGGGAAATGAAAGTTATTAGAGTTGGATCCTCGAAAATAATTTGAGTTTGGCTGACGTTTTATGTTATTAACGCGACTAGTCAAGGGGTGAACTTTATTACTAGAAAGATTCAATTGATTATACTTTTTTGCCACAGAGAAATCTACGTAATTTGTTTGCACTAAAATTTCGTATGCCTTTTCTAGTGAGTCAGGATTTCGCGCACAAAGGATTCCGCGTAAAGGTTCGGGGCACTTATTCACAAATAAATCTTTAGCTAAGGACGTATACAAACTAATTTTGCTTAACTTCACTTCTTCACTTAAATCTATACTATATTTTATCTTATTATTAATTTTGCTTAAAGACTTACGTATGCAATTGTAGAATTGTGTCCCCGTTGTGAATCTTGCAGCTTGCATTCTTCCAATTAGTTGTGTTTCGGACTGCTGTGTGTCGAAATGTCGAATTAAGATGTTTTTTGTTTCTTCCCACGTTGAAACCGTATGGCAATTTAGAGTAGTGCGAGCTTGTCCAGTGATTTTTAATAATAATTGCTGGAATAATATTTCGCTGTTTGCACTAGCCGTTATATGTGGTGAAATTGCGTTGACCGCTTGTATAAATGGATGAAGATCGTCTTGGTTCCCATTGAAAGTTGGTAGTGTTGAAACGAACTTCATAATGCTTGAGAAATCCATCGTTTGAAGTTTTTGTTGATCTTCTAAAGTCCACTTATTGAGGAGATTGATGAGTTCGTTGACTTGATTCATGCACTTATTTATTGTTTTTGCCAAGTTCCAGTCTCAGAACTCATTTAGGAATTATGACTTTAGTCCAGCAAAAACTAAGTGCCTATCAAATGCGATGCCAACTGCGCCAATTACAAGTATAGACGTAAATGTCCTATACTTGTTCCTTAAATTAGAAAAAAAAACTGCAAAGATTAGTTTGTAATTCTATAGAGTTTATTCTTTCGTGGTTGATTACTTACTGACCTAGTTACAAATCCTATTTCCTATTTATACTTAACTTACATCCTATATCCTATTTACATAAATGTATTGCCACGTAATAAATTATTTTACAACTTAACCAAATATTGCACAACTGAACAAATATATTAAAAGTGCAGAAAATTTCCTTATCCTCTACAAACATAACAAAATCCTTAAAGTAGATGTGGCATCTTAATTAGTAATAGGAATTTCGCACCCGTCCTTTGAAATCCTTTGAATTGCCGAAAAGGTAATAAAAGAAAATGTGCGGTGAGAAGAGATAGTTATCATGTGTACAAATATGATGTGTATGTAACTGAGACTTTCGTCACGCTCTCGCATCGCCGTCTCGCAGTATTGTATTTCGCCCTTAATGTATCAAACCATTAGCTTCAGCTTTTAAATAGCCCGTATGTTAAAAAATAATTGATAGTATATAGTTTGGTTTTATGGTTTCACACAAGAAAATGAACCATTAAAATTGGGAAAAAATTTGTTGTATGTTTATATGTATGTAAGTATTGATGTGTAACTGTGTGTTTAGGCTAGTTTTTAAGCATGTTTGTTCGTTTGTATGAATTGATCCACGTATACATTGATAAATATCTGTATTTATGTATGCATATATGGTTGTATGTGTTTATGTTTGTATCGATGCATTTATATAGCTTATTTCGGGTATGTGTTATAATGTGTGTATGTATTTATTGAAAGAATAAATAAATGGAGTTATTCGAAAATATAATATTTACTATAGCAAACACGAGATTCGTTTGTACGGAGCGTTATGTCAGTACGAACTATGGTACTCGCCGGTTTGGAATTATAGTATAAATATTTTTTTATAGTATATTATATTTGGAATTATCTTATAGACAATCAAAAGTTTTCTGGTTATGGGAGTTATTTGCGCAGAGCAAACTTTCCGACGTTGCGAAGTTTTAGAAGCTACCCTAAAATGGAATGTTTCAACAGCATGGTTTTTGTAAGGCAAACGATAATATCACATAATTAACATGAGCTAGATGCTATCATTTATATATCTTTCAACAGATAATGGGTTAAATTAATATAAACATACCCATGTAACATTTCATAAGATCAACTAAGTCATGTTCTTGTTAAAAATTCGTTGAAAAAATGTTTATATATAACCAAAATTTTGCTAAATAGACTACGTGACGGTTGAATCAGATGAATCAATCACATTCTAGCAGTCAAGACCGAATTACCTCTTCCTTTTTCATATCTAAGAGCAATTCATCCACAAACAGTTCCTTTGGAGTTAAGAGTATGGCCCCTCCGGTTTCAAGTTTTCCCTCGGCGTCAAGAATAGCCTTCCTTACTTCTTCATATCCTGGAATTTGATAGAAATAAATGTGATAAAGTCAATGCAACTCTATTTTCAGCAAATATTATTGCATTCTTGAGAGCATTCATAATGTAACATATTAGACATCAGACAGAATCAGCAGACGAGCAAAAGCACCACAGTTTGAAGAACATTTGAAATGAAAAATCAATATTTGCATTACAATACATTATGATTCCAGTTTTCGCTAATGAGCTACATAGATATTCTGAATGAATTTTGTAATTCGTTTATTTAATGTTTGAATTTCGCACTGTTTGCTGGATGTAGTACTTGTACATAAGAATATTTTTCCACCAGTTATCCAACATAATTTCACATATAAAATCATGTCTTCGTTTTATTATGTTTTCGTTATATTAACTATTTCAATTTTCTTAACTTTATTTCTATATATGCAATTTCAATTAACCACGGGCGTACGTCGAAATTTTCATGTTCTACATGGAAAGCAAATAAACGGAAAGATCCTGACAATCAAACGAAAAATGGTAGAAACCGATATCCATCTCTTTTTTGAATGAATTCCTTTATTTGTAGTATCAAACACTAGCAATTGAATGGGTTAATCATTGTGTGTCAACACTGGCTATAAGAGGATATTGCATATTTCGTCGTCTCATCAATTTTATTGGCTGAAATGCAGTAGAATTAAGCAAAATTGGAAATAATGAATTTCGCAGAGAAGATATTTGTCAAGCCACATCCCAGGACTAATAGGAAAAATGTTAAAATGTACAAATAATTCGAAATCTATATTATATTATTTTTTGGTTGAATTAATCTATCGGTGAATAATTTTGTGCCTTACAAACCATGTAATAAATCCGATACACAAGGTACACATGTGAACACGGAACTGTCTTACCGTTTTTGTCTACACATATACTGAACTTGCGACTCCTACTATGTTCATTGGTTTTTCGATGCTATATGTTGATATAATAGGATGTTCGTAAGCAAATTCTACTCAAGCGAAATTCGGCGAAGTTTCTCGAAACACGCAGCGACGGCAACCCTAGCCGTGAACATTATTTTTGACTAATCCTAAGCTGCGAACAAACTTCCTATCTAATGATACCCACAATAAAAATAAAACCATGTCTGGATTGGTAAATTTCCTCTTATATTTACGCAAGATAGGAATATCTATCCCAAAGAAAAACTGCAGTATAAAAAAGTCAAATAATGCTTCTTCTACCTCTGTCTGAGAAAATTCACCCGAGAGTATGAGTGCTGTACACGTTTTAGTTTGAAAGTGATCAGATAGTCACCCAGATGGATTACCGTTTTGATCTGTCGAGGTTTTCCTAGAAAAATTCTGAGATGGTATAAGGCTTATAGAGAGGCCACTTTTCTTCTATATTCATTTTCATTTAGATTTCAAAACGAACAAATAAAAAAAATAAGTATTGATTTTGGTTTAACATTAGATGAATGAAAATGCTTCGAATTTGCTGATTAAATGCGTTTATTACTTATGATAAATCGCCGAAACTGATTTATGTTGCATTTTTCTAATTTCAATTAAATTTAACAATTTTTAAATAAGGCTTGAGCTTGAAGTTTTCTAGTTGTCTAGTGAAACAAGCAAAATTCGGTTAGGGGGACATGCGTAGCTTTATTAGGTAGTCTAAAGAATCGTTAACATTAATGTGTAAACTAAGCATAAATCCGCTTATTTTTTCTGGGCATCGTGATAGTTGAGGATAGAGCAGACAGTTCTGTGATCTTGCGGAAAAAATGGAGGGGCACCCTCTGACTCTGAAATCGGGTCACAAAGGGCCTCGAAGCTAGAGAGGTTCTTTCCAGAATTTATATAGCGATTTTCTTTTTCTTGCCATTAATGATTGAATTTTGGAATTCATAAGTAATTAGTATTATCTTTTTGAATATTTGTAGTAAGACACGAGTCGAATACGAATATGATACGATACGAACCTTGGAGGACCAAATTGATGTTGATATTCGTCTCATCATCCAAATTGATTGATTGATAAGGCGTAGCTGATCTAAAGTCTTGCGGATAAAGATTGATATCTATCAATAATGAAACAAGTCAGTGTGATGAAATTTTCTTATGATATTAATGAAACATAATATCAGCTGAAATCAGAAACAAACACATAAAACATATACAGTGAAACATTTTGTGTTCACTGTTCAACACAAATGCTAGTCTATAGTGAAATGAAGCATTTGGCTTAGCTTTTCCATTTCAGGTGTTTGTTTTTTCTTCGTGTTTTCTCTGTTTGCTTGGAACAAAAAAAATGTTTAATAAAAAGCAAAAAATAAGCTTGGTCTGGATTTTTTTATTATGACCCTGTACTTGACGGCGTCTTAGTGGTGCCCCACTGTGCTGGAATCTATGTAACTGTCTTCCTAGGCAACGGTAGCTAGTGTTGGGTAGTGTAAATGTTGGAGCGGACCAGTATTATGCCGTTGGCCACATGCCCCTGCATGTGATAGCTGAACTTTGCTCCGGATTTTCTAATTGGTCAACGCTCTCGATCCATGCATCACTTTGGGAAAATGCTGAGAAAATTTAAATAACATGAAAAGTTATTTATTATTTGGTTCAAACACTTTTGATTGATTATGTTTCAGTTGTCTTTTTGTTTTGCTGGAGAGTAGGTTATTTTACTTTATTTTGCTTCAGCTTGTAGTTAATTCCGAGTGATAAATAAAGAGAAAAATCCTCAATGTTCCGCAGACGAACTGCAAGCTGGGATCCCAGCTGCATCCAAATAGACCAGGAGCTGGAGCGTCTCAGCATTTCCACCAGCACCAAAGTGGCGGTTGAAGGACCATCAGAGAAACAATGTCCTTTTTGATTCTCATCAATCCCTCACCACCAAATACCAGTAGTGGTATCGTTATCCATAAGAACACCGGGGGTGGCTATAGAACTTTTCCTTTCCAAGGACCGCTTTGAAGGGCGTTATAAGGCGCCGCTGCCCATAACTAAGTGGGGTTCGTCCTATGATGGTGGAACTAGTAGTTTAACAACCTGCCGATTCGTTTTTTGGGTCACAACTATGACCCTAGATCATGTGTCCTGAATACCGAGTTGGTCCGAGATTTTCATGTGCTTTTAAAGGGCGAAGCGGAAAAACTGGCAGATGTGCGATTTATATCCAGGTATAACGTGCGAGCATTTTAAATCCGCAGGATTCGACCTATTCTCACCACACCACATGAATATTGACATCTGTCGAGGCATAGGCGTGAGGGAGCCTTAATACCCATATCTCCGGTGCCGTGGACGTTTTGAGAAAACACCATTTACTCCTTCTCCCAGGTTCATTATACTCTCTAGGCTGCATAACCGATTAAATGTAGCTGCCAATGTGGACCTCGAATTGCGTCACTCCTTTTGACACATTGGTTATGGCTCCCCACCATAGTTTTGTGCCTTCCACACAGCTACTAGTGCTACCTTTCACCATGGCAATGGGTTGACCAATGACTGTCCGGAACCACCTGGTCCCCTTAATTTGCGACCTTCTCGGTATCGCTTCACTCGATCCTGGAAGTACGTCAAAACTAAGTATCCGATGAAGCGGGCCTGCGTGGAATAAATTCTCACGACTGCTGGCGACGTTAGACTATACTCCGCAGTTTTCATCAAGCATCGTAATTTCACTGGCTTCTTCGGAAAGCCTAGGAAGCTCAGATTATACTTGGATGCTCGTCACCATAATGAAAAGATTATCCACTACTATAAATTGCAGGGCTTTTGGCACGACTTAAGGCCACGAGTTTCATCACTAACTTGGACGTCAAAGATGCCTTTTGACACAAATCCCTTGATGCGGGAATAAAGTCAAAACATCTTTTACAGTCGCGGCCGGCCTCTATATCAACTCAAAGCCATGCCATTCGGCTCCTGAAATGATGCTCAAACAGTGTGTCGGTTGATGCATAAAGCCATGCCACACGAATCACAAGACAAGGTATTTGCTTACTTCGACGAGCTAATTGTACCCAGGAGGTTGCATTTGATGAGCATCTGGAGCTTTTAAATACCGTTGCGTAATCTTAAAAACCTAAAGTTACCTATCAACGGCGAGGAGAGCAAGCTTGCTCAACGGGAAATCAAATCCAAATAGAAATCGAGTACGTGGTGAGTGATGGTAAATTGCGCACCGACCCGGAGAAGTTTTCTGGAAAAGTCACCTATGCACAGCACCGAACAGTCAAGGACGTGAGACGGTTCATGGGGATGGCTGGGTGGTACCGACGCTATATCCTAAACTTTACCTCTGTAACTGCTCTACTGATGGATTTTCTCCAAGGTGCAGCTCGATGTTGCCATTAAAGAAGTAAAGCGGTTACTTATTTTTGCTCCAGTTTTGGCCAACCCTAACTTTATGAGGTAGTTTCTCATCCAGTTTTATGCCAGCTCAGTGAGTATTGGAAGAGTCCTCTTTCGGAAGGATGATTACGTTGAAGAGCTTCCGATCGCCTATGTAACCCTGAACCTCAATGCTGTCCAGCGCAACTACAGCATTACCGAGTTATAATGGTTAGCTGTAGTGAAAAGCATCAAGAGGTTCAGGACAATCATAGAGGGCTTACCGTTCACCATTATCACATACCACACTAGATTCAAATGGGCTATGCAGGAGGCGGAATTATCTGGTAAATTGGCACGATGGAGCCTGAAACTCTTAACCTCATACCGAATGAATTATCGAGATAGTGTCCACGTGATGAAAATGTCTTCAATTGCCCTTTGCCTTCCTGAGCACAAACATATGCATGTTATAATTCCGGGGTCTGCTTTTGAGTACCCGGATTATGAATATTTGAGGCAAAAATTGTGGTACAAACGGAAAAGTTTCGAAATGTATGCATCACAGATGGTAAGATTTAAACGGAAACTCCTGCAATGAAGACTTCAGATTTCCCTCGAACAAATCTCCCTGAAATTTGCTGAGAGGAACTGATGATCCAGACGCAGCACGTAGGTATTTTTATTTTTTCATTTGGAACACGATGTAATTCGGCATATCCAGAAATTCCTTCTTGGCCTTTTTGATCACCTATGAGGATTCGAAATTCCTATACGTGATCCACAGGAGAGAATTGTCGTCGGGAATGGAACTTGTCGATTGCGGTGTGAATTTGATGGTAAGCCGGGAATAAACTTGGATGATGAACATAAAAAGAGAGCTTAGTGCTAGACTTCGGGACGATAAAAACTTCACGCAAAAGTCCTACTTGTGATTGGGACCGTGATTTTTTTATACAGATCAGATGTGAGGTTTATCAGCATTTATGCGAGGAAAACTGCATCTTAATACGTTTATGTCGCTACGATCATAGTGGAAATTTACGGAAAAATTCCAAGCCATAAGGGAAATCGTTGCAGTGCAATTGTGACTGATCGTTTTCCAAAATCATTTGTAACCACAAGGTTTGACAAACGTAATTAATTATATCAGTACTCATTAGCCAAACTGACGTTGGTAACAGTGCTGTGTTTCCACATGTCTAAGTACCAACCACAAGTAGGCGTTGAGAGTGCCGAAACGAAAAGCCGTTCATCTTTTGAAAGAAAAAAACCAAAATACCAACATTATGAAAAAAAGGAAGTACCGAAATAAAAAAGGGTTTTCTAGTGGTTCTCGACAGCGTCGACGGAGACGACAATTAAGATTCAACCGTCTATGAATAGGGAAAGGAAAGTGAGTATTCATTAATATCATTAAAGTTGTAATATTGAATAAGAAGAAAAGTGAATTGCCATAATTGTTTTAAAGTAATAGTATTGAACAAAGTAAATAGTTTCGAACAAATTTATTGGTAGTGAACAACAGAAACAAATAGAAAAACACATCAAATATGAATGTTCTTTTTTCCAAAATGTATTTAAATCGTACGCAATTGAGTCATTCGTTGGGCTATTACACTGTATCTAAGTTAGTGCTATTTAAAATCTGTTGTGTTTTTTCCTTTTCTCCACAGATGAGATTGTTTTTTTTCTGAATTCTTTCGCTAATAAGATTAATATGAAACAATAAAATAGATTTTCATTTCTTGGAAGCATCCCTCCTCCGCTTCATCTCTCCTTACCTATAATTAAATTTATGTTTTTTGAGATGAAGGTGGTCCAGCTCGAACAGTGATCTTCCCATCTAGAACCACGACAGACTGAGCGCAGCAAGCCACAGGAAGCCACGTAGGGAATCCAAAAATCACTGTCAAATAAATGCCTGCGAACGCGGCCACCGTGATTTACATCACCACGTAGATAACTATTTTGAAAAATTTAAATTCATTGTATTGAAATGGAAATGTTTGTTTTGTGCATGAAACATTTGAAGAACTGCGTGACTAAAAGAATATTCTAATCATAATGTGAATTATGTGTATGTGTATGTGGAACCTTAGCGAATATTGCGACCATCATAAAGAAAGATATTCAGGTCAAAGTAGAATTACTTAAATTACATGATTGCATACTTTGATTACTTAAAATTACACATTCAAGGTCATCATCAAGTTGGTGGTGTAGACTCGGTTGAAGCGGTTTTTTAATTAATACGACTATGGTTCTGAGCAGCTGTCCGCATGAAGGCAGTTCTGTCTCTGCTTACCAACAATTATCAAGGAATTATCATGTTATTCAAGCAGAGCAAGGAAACCATGAACACGCCGGAGCAAACAGTTAACAAACAGAAGAGCAGAGACCGAACCGACACAAGCTTGGTTCGTGAATAAGGAAAACTCCCTGTAAGGAACACCTCGAGCAATTTAATTGACCTTGATCAGTCAGAAAAGTTGATCGAATGCAAAGTGAAGAATGTTTTGAATAGCATCATTAAAACCTGTGGCGTACCTCAGCAACCAGGTTAATAACGGGGTTGCAAACTTGGAATACTTCTGCAGCCAAATAGGTTACTACAGATGCAAGTTGCTGAAGGCAGGAGTGGAGTGAAAGACCAAGCCTTTTGGCAGCCTTTCCGATCACTGCAAGCAGAAAAGGTTGGTTTGCAACCCAAACAAAGAGTTCTAAAGGGTTTTAGTCGGTACTGTCTAAAGCAGCTTAGAAAGTGGCCTTAAAATCAATGGTAAATAAACTTGAAGGTAACGAATAATCAAAAATCATTACATCTTAGACAAGAAATAAAGATTTGAGACCGTCGTAAACATGTTAGGCAAGCTCTCTAGTCAAATTCAGCAACGGTAGATCCTACATGGATTTCTTGCGAGAAATTAAGAAAGCGGTGAGAGCAGTATTTATATATATGACCAACTTGTTCAGACAACCTCCATTTGGAGTTCGCACAAAATTCAAACACAAAAAAAGATTCTGTGATACAGATATAATGGTTTGCAAAATAGAGAGAACCTAGTATTTTTCGAAATCAACATCATAATCAAGATTAGACTCATTGATTATATCACGGATATATTCTAAATAGAAGATCGATTAAAACGCAATTTATCTGTACTAATCGAGTCGAAAATAAAGTTTTTACAATAGGGGTCGACAAATTTCACGGATGGAAGCCGAATACGTAAAAAGGAGGAGTTAAATTAAAACAGGATGCTCTAGGGATCCCTACAGACATCCCATAAATACAACCAAAATAATTTGCGACGCGCCAAAGTGGCAAGTGAACATTCTTGCAATCGTAATCGAAGTACAATACTCATTAACCAACAGACAGTAATAGTAAGCAATGTTCAGGATGCAAAACGCTCTTGTGACTTCTCGTGCATCACCATGTGCGCGAATATGCCATATGTCTTATACATAACCGATTTTTTCGGTGCATATATCATCATACTGAACTAAAACGTTCTAGTGATTCCTCGTCACCCATCGAACAATTTCCATTTGTACATGCAGTGAGCATCGAATGATCTATGGACAATTATGTATATAATGTTTCGTAAATTATTATTAGCTTTACGATTGCCGAAACGAATTGCCATTACGCAGTTTACGTAGCAACAGAACCAAACTAGTGTCTGCGAATTATTCCAAATCAAAAGTGGTTGGCAGACTGCGAGCCAGTCTAGAGAGCCTAGATGCTTTGAATTGTACAAAACACAATTCTAATTTCTCGATTTGAAATCTATTATGGGTCCAAAATTATACCCTCAACCGTAAATTCTACGAAATATGCACACAATTTTTGAATAAAACAACTTGATGAAAAACTTCACTTCACTTTTTTTTAATGCAGCAACCGTGTTTTACAACATTACAAAAACATACTGCCAAATAAGCTATATACCATAAATTGGTAGCAATAAAAATAAAAAAACAATTAGTTTAAACACAAATTATTCCAAAGTGACGATAAAAAAATATTTAATATTTTCTTGGTCCTCTTAATTTCTTATAACTATTTCTAGCCTTCTTGGCATGGAGTTGACTGAATTTTGGATAGTTTCAAATGCGATTTCTGCCCATTCTCAGAGCATTTAAGTCATCCTCAGAAAAAAATGTCCACTCACGATTTCTTTTTGTATTCACTCTGTATACTTTGGGCCTTATCTTGTGTGAAGATATACTTATTATGAAGTGTCATCTTTGTAACGCTACTATGTAGATGTGTCTTTTAAATGTGAAATATACACTTTTTAATCCATAATGCCATCTATAAAGTGCAAATTCCCAACACCATGGGCACGCATACAACCCCACATATGTGTTAAGCCATCACCGTGTTTGAACGTAAGATACAGGATTTTTTCGTTAAACTCTGTATTTTTGTTCCTCCACACCCAAACCTCCTATTGAAACAATTCATGTTATATTTACCTTGAAACAATGACCTTATTTCAAAAGTATTTCCCTTCATTTAAGTACTTCTTAGCAAAACTAAAACATTTTTTCTTATTGACTTTTCTTGCAACTTTGCCATTGTATGCGGCATACTACAGGGCATTGGACAGCGTGTACACGGAAACACTATGATTGAAATCAATTCTTACTTCAAGATGAAGTTTCGCTTAAGTAATTATTCTTCACTTTTATTGCAAGGGATATTTTCTCAGTGTTTGTTAGCTACCAACGGCGGCTAGACCTATTAGCCTTTTCACAGTAGGATAAGCCCTATTCACAATTTTTTCGTTCTCCTCAATCGATTTGTTCATATTAGGCAAAATCATTATAATTTTCCTTTCGACCTCACTAGTTTCAATTCGTTCACGGAATCATGTCAATTTTCGAGACAACTTAAATTGTTACAATCTCATGCACTTTACAAAAATAACCATGAGACTAAAATGCATCACTATGATAGATTTTACCAACTTCATGGATGAAAAGTACCGTTGTTTCTCTGTTCTGTATGAAAACGTGGAGTGAGTGAGTCAGTTAAGTCATTATTTTTCAGTTCCTACCAATGTTTATGCCAGATTTGAAATTATGTTTTAGTACCATAGAGGAATAAGATATAGAGTGACCCTAAGCCCAAATTTTCGTTCGAAATCACCAAAATGTACGCATATCAACACAAATTCACCAGTACTTACTCAAAAATAATCATGGGTTGCATAAATGAATAGGCAAACATTTCGTCATCTAAACTATACAATCACAAACATTACGATTTTCTTCCCAAGATTCAAGCACATGTATTGTGTTGATGAACAGTTTATAATCCAAATAATTATAAATAATATGTTGTCCTGAAATCAAAAAAATTACGAAAAAATATCATGATATTAAGTGTCCCACCATGAACAAATCTGTGTTGCGCATAGGGGAGGATTTGTGTTGCGCATAAGAAGGCACAGGAGAATCAACTCAATAGGAATGTTAATCCAACACGAAAATCATTCCAAGAAGAATTAAGCCCCGCCCATTCCTTACGATTACAGATGCTTGACTTCGGATTTAATTTGCTCGAGCCGATTGAAAATGGGGGAATTGCAATCTTTAGCTGATATCAAGGCTATACTAGCCTAATCAAATACGTTCTAATCTATAATTCCATTGTAAATGTCATTAATGAGGTTATAATGTATTAATTGTAATATAATATTGTTATATAATATATAATAATGTTATATAATAAAACGTAATATAATATGCTCAATATGAGCGTTTTCACATTTTTATTAACGTTGTCTAAGTAAAGTGCATGATAAACCGACCGATTCCATATTAATTTAATTATTCCATATTAATTTAAAAAACCGAGTAATATGTGCGACTATCCGTCTATAGTAGTCGCTTTTCTAACTGTAACTTTAACTCACTGTCAATTTGAAAACCGAAGATCTTGGAAAATGTAAATTTTGATATTATTCGTAGATTTCATGAATGAAAATGATTTCGATTTGCAAACCATTTCTAATTAGTTAGTTAACTTTTATCTTAAATTGTTGGTAATAATTGATGCATGATTTCGAATTTCAAGGCAGATATATGCCCTCATATAAAACATGTATAATTAATGCATGTTTTAGCTGCTTTTAGTGATTTAGGAATGTAGTTTTTGCTTATGATTGGATAGTACATTGTGAATATTTACTGTATGTGCGTCTAATCGCGCAGGAAACATTGAAATTTCGATAGAATTTCGGATATCATGTTGCATATGACACGAATGGTAGGAACGAATGGAGCCGAACATTTGAACAGCTGATGAGGGAAACAAAAGATATGTTTATAACTTCGGACGCTCACGTTTGCTAATGTGGACGGGTAGGGCCTCTATATCTTATTCTTTAATGTTTCGTTCTTTTGCAAAATGCCGCTATGGCAATTAAAAAAGTGAAGTATATTTTTACATCAAATTGTTTTATTCACAATTCAAGTGCGAATTTCGAAAAATTTACGGATGAGCACATACTCGTTGGAGAGCCACTGCACACTATTTTAGAGGGTTCAACACACAATATTACTGGAAATTGCTGCGCTTCCAATGTCAAACACAACGATTTGCATAAATATACTTCATTTACGTTACGAATTCTTTCTTATCCAATGGCTGTGGTTAAAATGAAGCCAGAGAGACTGATTGAGTGCTGCTTACCATTTTCGATTTTAATATTAATAATCTTATAAGTGTTTCCATCAAATTTATTTATCGAAATTCGGTAAATTTGAATCAAAATTGGTATTTCAAGTCAAGTTCTGCGTTTGTATAAAAATATAATTGACTTTGCTTAAGATTATGATCACCGCTTGCATTATTAACAGTTAAACAATAAAAATAAATAATCTAAAATAAAATATTAAAATTAAATCGAATTTAAAACTGAAAATATTATTTATTTATATGTAGATTCTTCACGATAATATACTTGTAATATTGTAATTATTTCATAAGGGATCTTTATGATCTGTTGGATTTTTATTAGTTATTGATACGCCTAACTCAAAAACTCCCAACATTTCTATATCGGTCCTTTAATTAGTAGTTTCTAATTTTATAAGTATATTTCGTCTCACTACTGTTGTAGCATATATTTATAATCCAAGTTCCAAGTTCGCTTCCAACTATTGCTACTATTATTGACTGACTTTGGTATGGTTATTTTATCGAACTTTGTTATATCAATTTCCTTCTCAATTTGCTTTTCTCATCTGTCGTTGATGATTATTTGTTTATTTAATGTTTTTATGATTTTATTATTGTTCTGATCTATAATTGCCATAATTCATTTCTTATCAAGTTTGCTGGACAGTTCTTTTCCTTAAAAGTTGTAAATTCTGGTATTATTATATTTTCTGACCCTCAAAAGAAAAATCACTTTGCAACGGAATCCCTTGAATCATGTTTGGAAAAGTTAGAAGTTAGGATATTATTAATTTCACCTGATTTTTCGAGCCTTCATGGGATTTATGTAATCTGATTTTATTTTTAAATTTGTCAATTTTATCTGAGTCTGAGTATCAAGAGTAATCCAAAACACTGCTAAGGATATCTCATTTAATGGTAGTACATTTATCTTCGTCTCTTTACTTAGAATAATTTTATTCAATAATTTCTTAGGACTTTGTCTTGGGTCTAGATATCTTTTATACCAATGGTTTGCCCGTAGACCTGCGTCTTATTAAAAATTTATCTTTAATTTTTTGCACTTTTAAATTTGGAAATATGCTTTCTCTATGTCAGATTTCATCATTTGAATCTGATAACGAACTTTCTTCCTCATCGCCCTCTATGTAGAACACATCCCTTCTTCTTTAATTGGTTTCCTTAATTCAGTTCTTTGTTTATTACAAATACCATTCATATTTATAATTATTTCATCAATAGGCTCTACTTTATGAATTTTGTTATAAATGCAATCAAAAAAAGTTTTTACTTTTACTATGGAAGAAATATTGGTCGCTCTATAATTGTGCCAGTTTCCATTTTATAAATTCTAAAGTTTCTGGAATTGTTTCGGTAATGGTAACGGAAATTGAAAATCTTGAGTGAAAATTATTGTTCCGTTTGGTTGTTTCTTGAATTTCGTCTAGGAATGGCATGCTTGTTTCTTTACATATGGTTCACTGGAATCTACATGAGCTTTAATTTTTATTATATTATGAATGTACATTAATGGAGAATTACATCTGAGCTGGTAACTGAAAATCCGATTTAGCGATTGCAGGTTTTATCTGCATTGGTTCCGGCTGATTTACTATTTTAGAAAATGAAAATTTCTTATGTTTCCAAATGAAATTGTTAGTAATTATTTTATTCTAAAGTAAGTAGTTCAACTGTCCTCGTGACGTCAGCACCAGTAAGACTTTTTTGTCTGTATCTAATTTTTGTTTCCTTGGAATAGATTAATCTGGAGATTTTTTGAGGAGGTAGTTTTCCTCATATCCCGTTTGAGTTAGAATATCATAAGCTTCTTCAAAGGTCGAGACTTCTTTTATTCGTAAATGTATTGGCTCCAATCTATGTATTTAATGTAAGATTATTTTGATTTTTTGTGTATCTAAAATATATTTTAAATTCAACTCATTGAAATTACTACTAAATAGTAGCTTATCAGACATTCAGTGTAGTGTAGTTTCTTTCGTAATGTTGGTCTACTTGTTTTTCAATTGTGGATATGATTCTTGCTCTCCAAACGATGACATCAGTCCTGCTTTTAATTCTTCCAAGTCTAATTGGCTGATCTCCGAGCTGTAAGCGCTATTTTAGATTCAGTTTTTTATAAGTCGGGAAATCGATTGAAATAGCCATTAAATAATGGCCAGAGAGAAATATAGGTCCACTTGTCCTGCGCATAATGTTTAAATATAAGTATAAGTGTTTAGTTGTATATAGTGTATAGTTTTAAGTATAAGTGCAACCTTGCACTTTTAACAATATTAAAGGAACCAGGTCTTAGATCAATAGGGCAGTTGTTATTGAGCTGTAAGTTGTTCAGTTGTCAGTAGCGAAGTTGAGTGTTAAGTTCAAAGTTCTATTAATAAAATTATGGAAAGTAAAATTTAGTTTTTTTTTATCATAATGCTAGACCCATAGCGTAACTGGCGCAGTCGATTGTCATAGGAGGAAGAAACTTCTATTATTAGGAGCTTAATATAATAAATGTCACGAAGCTTTCCGCTAAGTTCAAAAGGACAAGGAGCGAATCGAGAAAAGGATCGAATGAAATTGACTTGTGTAAGAGTGTACTTTGTGAACAGCAAAACATAACACAAAGTGAAAAACTAAAAAGTGTGCTTTGCGAAACGCAAAACATAACACAAAAAGGTAGTTTGCGAATAAAACCTAAAAGAAGTGAGTCTAATAAAAATCAGTTAAACATCTAACGATAAAAATTGGCTTTAAAGTCACAGCCAACATAACAAAAAAAAACCCAGAAAAGATTCGTTTGTTCAAAGCAAAATAAGGAAAAAAAACATAAAAATAATATGGCAACAAGCAACAACCGTTCCACCTTCTCTGCGAAGAGCTTTTAAAATAAGCCTGTCGGTTACCTGTCTACAACGGTTGCAATGACGAGTAAGCCGTAATGGCTTAGCTCGACTAAGCCAAGACAATTGTCAATTTGGCCAACCCTGGTAATCAACAGACCTACATATTTCACTAGTCCTCAATAAACTCCAAGGAGATGCCCAAAACATGGTGTAAAAGATTCCAGATCCCACCTGGCAGAACATCAAATTGGTTTTAATAACAAAGTACGGCGTTAGCAAAAACTAAAACCGTTTAGTTAATAGAATTCATAAAGTAAGTACAAGAAATATTAATGCCGCATATTTTAGACTAAGTGAATTATTAAATAAAATACATAAAACACTAAATTTAAGCAAGATACAGAGCAAGAACTATTTACTGTTTTTGATCCCATTCGTAATGCCCTTAACGGGCTTAAATCATTGTTTCCCGAATATAAAGCTTTTCTTTTAGGAACGAAAAATTGCATTACATTAGATCAAGCTTATAACTTGCTGAAAGAAATACAGCAAAATACAGAATGTATGCTCGAAGACACTCGCAAACCCTTTAATAAAAATCGTAATAAATATAACCATAACAATAATATTTTAAATGTAACCATAACATAAGAACGCCATCACAATAAACATAATAAACAAAATTAAAAACGTTTATTCGTTCTCTCGCTATCGGCCAGTGTAGACCTACATCCAAGTGTTCCAGAGAGCTTTCAACCGCAAGTTTATTCACATTACCATCCGTTTTTCACGCGGTTAGACTATAATCCAATTCAAAAGTAAGTATACGAAGTGGGTCAAATCCCTTCTGAATCTCCCACTCCTGCCCAACAACTCACGCTGGACTTTGGGTTACGCCGCCCACTTCGCTGGACTTTTGTGATTGCAGATGTCCAGACGGCTATCCTTGGAGCCAATGCTCTAAAACATCATGGTCTACTTATTGACCTCCGCAATCAACGCCTTCTAGATGACCTTACAAATCTCGTCGTCTTACAGGAGAACGCCTCGCCGCTGCGGAAGCAGAATTTGATTTTCTTCTGGAGCGGGGTGTTATTCGACCATCATCGAGCCAATGGGCTAGCCCTCTCCACATGGTAGCCAAGGACGGTGGTCGTTGGCGTACCACTGGAGACTACCGCCAGCTCAACGCCCAAACTCATCCCGACCGCTACCCATTACCTATCATTGAGGATCTGATCCAAGAGGCCAACGGTTTGATATTTTCGGTCATCGACCTTCAACGTGCATTTTATCAAATCCCCGTCGCCCCCGAAGACATCGAAAAAACGGCGGCCACTACGCCCTTCGGGCTTTTTGAATTCCTACGTATGCCTGTGGGGCTTCGGAATGCGGCCCAAACGATGCAGCGGACCCTTAACCACCAACATCACCTTAACCAGCTTCTCTCCATATTGCAAGCCACCAAGCTCCAAGCCAATTGGGACAAATGTCAAATCGGCCTTGCCGAGGTTGTTTTTGCCGGCTTTCAAGTAAGCAAAACAGGATTCTGACCACCAGCTCCAAAAACACAGGCTGTCACAGATTTTCCCAAGCCGGCTGACTCCTCGCAGCTGAGACGCTTCCATGGGATGCTTAATTTCTATCGCCGCTGCATACCACATGCGGCCGAGCTACAAGCGCCGCTTTCAGAAATGCTGAAAGGTTGCAACACCAAGAAAGCACCAGTTACTTGGACACCCACCTCCGAAGCCGCTTTCGAACGCTGCAAACAAGGCATCACCGCAGCAGCTACGTCAGCTTTTCTTTCGGCTTCACATCCTTTGGCTCTCTGCACTGACGCATCCAATGCCACCATCGGCGCAGCTTTGGACCTGCAGTAGAATGACTGAACTTGGATACCGCTGGGGTTTTTCTCGAGGAAGCTCTCCGAAACCGAGCAGCGCTACTCAACGTACGACCGCGAGCTTCTGGCAATTTTCGCTTCCATCAAACTCTTTCAACGCATCCTGGAGGGAAGGCACTTTGTCACCTACACTGACCATTGGCCACTCACTTTTGCCCTGGCGCAACGATCGGACAAAGCCTCGCCCCGCCAAAGCAGACAGCTAGACTTCATAGGCCAATTCGATACTCAGTTGAAGTTTACACCAGGTGACAACAACATCGTTGCTGACGCACTTTCACTTGTAGAAACGTTTGAAATACCCGCGACGATCACCACCGGAGCTATCAGTGAAGCCCAAGGTGTTGACGACCAACTACCGCACCTCTTATTGAGCCCTCGACTCAAGCTGCATCAATTGGAATTGGACGACAATCCCGTACACTATGTTGAATTCAACGGGGCTCTCAAGCCATACTTGCCAGTTACGCTCCACAACTTGTGCATCGCCACAACCGCGCCGAGCTGGGCAGTTTCAAGACGCTGGATGGGCGTTTCGACCACATCCACGTCGACCTCATTAAGCTTCCCCAATGTGAGGGGTTCGAAAACTGCCTCACCATCATCGATCGCTACACGCGCTGGCCTCAAACCATACCAGTGCGCTACATTAAGGCAAGTACCATTGCCAGAGCATTGTTCAACCATTGGATCAGCATATTCGGTACACCTAAGGAGATCACCTCAGACCAAGGTCGCCAATTTGAAGCTGCCCTTTTAAGTCAATTCTGCCACCTCTTGGGAACCAACCACGTGCACACATCACCGTACCACCCACAAGCCAATGGTATGGTGGAACGTATGCACTGCACACTCAAGGCCGCCTTAAAATGCGTTCCCGAGACACCGTGGCCGCAAGCACTTCCGGCCATTTTGTTAGGCTTGCGCACAACGTTTAAGGAGGACCTTCACGCCTCCCCTGCCTAGATGGTTTTCGGCACGTCACTACGGATCCCAGGCGAATTTTTCGTTCCTCAATTTCCAGCAGCCCTCAGGATTTCGCGACAGACCTCCGCCGCCTGTTTAAAGCCATCCGCCCCGTCAGACACATCACACACCGTCCTTTTGTCTTCAAAGACATGGCTACCTGCGAGTATGTTTTCCGCCGCATCGACTCCATCAAAAAGCCGCTCGACCAGCCGTACTCCGGACCACACCGAGTCATCGAAAGGGTTAGCGACCGCACCTATGTCGTAGACGTAAGCGGTATCGCCAAAACTCTCTCCACCGATCATCTCAAACCGGCTCATCTGGAACAATCCGAGATCCAGTTGCCCCCACAACAGCCTCAATCGCTTCAGTTTTGCCAATCGCCCCCACAGTCGATTGCACCTCTACCTCCGCCGTCCTCTCAAGTTGTTCAATCAGAGCGTAGCAGTCCGGAACATCAGCACCAAACACCTACTACCATCAACAAAAGAGTCACATTTTCACTCCCTTCAACACGTACGAAGATCATTGGGGAGGGAGTGACTGTGGCAACTCAAAACGTCCCGACGCATTTTTCGCGGCGGAAACAAAAGTTAATGCCGCGACAAGTCTTCACTTGCCAACCAAAAACACGGCAAACTTACTAAAATTTCCTTAAGCCGTTCTTCTCGCTTCTCACGAAGGCTTACACCGGGGATATTTCATTCGTATCATATCCTTTGAACGCGCAATTAAATATGGACGAAAGAAGCATCGTCATCAATGTTCAATTATTGTTAGGTATTAAAAACACCTTTTTAATATCGTAAAATTACTTTTATTAATTATTGTTAGGTATTAAAAACACCTTTTTAATATCGTAAAATTACTTTTATTTATTATAATGACCGACTTAATCGCTAGACTAAAACCAAACTATGACTAACTAACTTATATTTTGGGTTCTTTATATAGTCCCGCGATCAGAAGAACTGTTGTTATTTATTAATTGGTTCGAACGAAATCAACTTAAGATTGTTTATCTAATTAGTTCGAACGAAATCAGCTTAAGATTGTTTGTTCAATATGAAATCTATTAAGTGTCGCCGGTAAACAATTGTCAAAAGGGAAACGAGATCGATTCGAAATCACTCAATTATTATTAAAAGGTTCAATATTTCTTGCTAATGGATAAATCGATCCCAGACAAAATTCTATAGATCATTTATATCAAGTGAGGAACATCGATAATGCATTAGTTAGGAATGAATCAATCTCAAGTAGATTGATTCATTCTTTCAATCATGTTTCTCACCATTGGTGTCAAGCGGTGTATATTATTGGAAGTTTTTATGTGTTTATTTAATGGTCCATCATCACGTTTACTAATTGGCGTGATATCAGGCCTTGATATAACTCGTCCCTCCCTAAGTGGGATCGCGTCCTCGCGATTCGTATGAATATCGATTTTCACCTGTCCTTCTGCTCGCAGACTTTACATGTTTGATTAAAATGTAAATTACAATAAAGATAATACAGAAGGTAATTATACTAATACATATTGTCCACCAAGAAAAATGTTTTTGCTTAAACTTTAACAATTCAATATGTTTTAGATTTTCGACGCTTTTGAAATACAAATGATCCAATGTGATGTTAGACAAATCTGAATAAGTGATATTTTTAATTATATTTGGTAAAATTACATTGTTTTTGAAAGTTTCAATTTTGTTTTGAAAGGAGTATTCGTTAATTTTAATTTTGTAATTATTAAATTTAATGATATTATGCCCTTTTATATTGATGTCTTGATCGCTGCAATCATGTTTTATATGAGTTGGTTTGAGATTTTTTGTTATTATTATATTATCAGCGATTTTTTCCACTATTTGGAGATTATTTACAGTCATTGTACAATTATGAGGAGTTTGAATCAAATTACTAATACAATCATCTGTAATTGGAGTGAGATTTTTTACAATATTATCTTTGGTGTCCATAAATACACTATTTTGGTATGTAATAATGGTCGTAAATTTGGTTGATAGTTCTAGATTGTTTTTATTTGGAAGAGGTATGATTCTTGTTTTGTAATATAAATCATTTGAGAAATTTGGTATTTGCAAAACGATTAATATTATTTTATTCTTTTGAGTTACCGCGATGCGAATATTTTGTAATTTAATAGCATTAATATGATATTCATATATTTCTTTCTCTGTTAGTATATCTTTGCTCAACACCTCTAGTCTAGATGACAAGATGATTTCTTGAATGTCTAAAATTGAATTTAGTATAAGTTGTAGATTTTCTTTTATTTCTTGATCGTATTTGAATTCTAAAAATTTTCGTTCTAAAAGATTTGATGTTTGGATTAATTTGTTTATTTTGTTTGTTGTAATTTGTTGGTTACGATTTGTAGTGAAAGTTAAATTTTTAAGATCTTCATTGATATTTTTGTTTATTATTATTTGCTTATTAAGGTTGTTGGTGGCCATTATCATATTTCTGTCAACTACTCGAAAGTGTGATTCAATATCTTGTCGGTCGTCGTCGTCCATTGTTCCACGTATCCAGTGCAAAAATTTACCATATATATTAATTAGACCTCTTTTAACCCTATTTACATCATGAGGTTCTAGTTCGTAGAGCTTCTCTTTGATTTTTTTCAGTAAGGAATAATGTTGTTGGTGGTTTGTATAAAATTGGGTCGGTATGTTGTTTTCGATGTATTGAATCATTTTGTCATATTCTTCCAAATCGACGACATGTATAACCTTTGTGAAATTTGCAATCATATTGATTTCCTCCATACGTATCAGAGCATATCCATTGCCGTGAGGTATTTCATTTATTTCTATGTTTTGTCCTGTGGCTATGGTGAAACATAAGGCAAGCAAGAAGATTGCTCCTGAAACGATATTTTATACGGTTGAAAGTGTTTATGTCGTTTTAAAAGCTTTTTATTAATTTTTTCTTTTCGTTTGTTTATTTTGAATTTTGGTTGGAGTTTTGTTTTGCGTTGCGCATTTATTATAAGTTGAGGGTTACATTCGCAATCTTTTTTGTTTTGGTTATGGTATTCTAATCGTTTGTTTTGGACATTTAGAATTCGTTGTTTAATCTTTTCATATTTTTCGGGCGAAATCGCGCCATTTTTAAAATCTATTGGTCTTTCATTAGTTGTACTGTGTATTGAATTGTTGTAAAACTTAATAGCTTCGTTAACGCACACAGGTTTTGTTTTATCGTGTTTATTTACTTCAGTCATTATTCTAAGATGTTCATTCAGTGTATTGTGAAACCTTTCGATATCGCTATTTCCTGTCTTTATATTTGGGGTGCAAAAATGGAGTTCAATTCCTTCGTTCTGTAGAAAATATTGTAAGTTATTCTGGTAAGCAGATTCATTATCTGTAACCAAAATTTTCGGTTTATCATGGACAGAAAAGAATTCGTTTAAGGCTCTTCTTAATTCCAGCCAGGTTCTAAATTTCACTGGAGTGATGTGGGCGAATTTTGTAAATTTATCTATAAAGGTGATATACATTGAATTCTTGTTTTGGAACCAAATGTCCATGTGAACTATTTCATTTGGTTTATCTGGGATTTTGCTTTTATAGAAGGGTGGATTGGGGGGGTTTCTATCGTATTTAGCAATATTGCAGATGCGACAGTTATTTATCAATTTCGTTATTTCGTTTTTAAGGTTCGGATAATAAAATTTTGATTTAATATTTTTATAAACTTCTTCTATTCCTCTATGGTTATTTTTAAGGTGTTCTCTATTTATTTCTTCCTGTATGTCGCCTTGTTCATTACAATCGAAAAGAAGATAGGGGCTTTTAATTAATTTAACTGGGTTATGAGGAGTAACCCATTTTAGGTAAGTATCTTGAAATTCTTTAAATAACGTTTCATTTGGAATATAGATACCTACTAGTCCTTTTGAAGGAAGTTGGTTTCTTAAAATATAATTAAAAAACTTTCGGTCGGGTTTTTGGGAAATAAATATTTTCCTAGACCTGCCGAAATGCTTCTCTATCTTTGTAGAATTCCGATTACCCTGTTTTATTACGATTTGTGTTCTAAAAATGTTAAGTGGTTTTTCACTGATTTGTATATAGTTAGAGTTATCTTCTTCTGCACTGTGGCATGTTGCTCTATTTGTGGTGTCTTCGTTATCGTCCTCAGCCATGTTAATGACAGGACGTGAAAAATAATCCGCAACGTAATTTTCTTTTCCTTTAATGTATTCTATATCGTAGTTGTATTCCTCCAACTTGATTTTCCATCTCTGGAGCTTTTGGTTGGGTTCCCTTAGGTTTGCAATCCAAGTTAGTGGTTTGTGGTCAGTTTTTATGGTAAATTTCTGCCCGTAAATGTAAGGTCTGAAATATTTTAATGCCCAAACGATGGAAAGCAACTCTTTTTCAATAGTAGAATATTTGGTTTCATGATTATTTAGGGTTCGACTAGCGTAGCAGACAGGATGTCCGTCTTGTGACAGGACAGCGCCGATTGCGTAATTAGATGCATCGGTTGTTACAGTAAATTTTTTTGAAAAATCGGGATATTTTAAGATTGGGTCACTCATCACAAGTACCTTTAGCTGTTCGAAACTTTCATTATAGTCTTTATCATCGATATTAATTTGGGCGTCCTTTTTTAATCTTTGCGTTAAAGGTTTTGCGATTTTCGAGAAATCTTTAATAAATTTTCGGTAGTAACCTACCATTCCCAGGAATTGCTTTATTTGTTTTTTAGTTTTGGGTATTTTCATTTTTGAAATAGCCTCTACTTTATTTGGATTAGGTTTAACTCCATCTGGTGTCACGACATGTCCCAAAAATTCAATTTCATGCCTCAAAAATTCCGACTTATCCAACTGAATCTGTAAATTAGCCTCCTTGAGTTTTCTGAAAACTTTTTCTAAGGAAATCAAATGTTCTTGCAAGGAGGTACTGAAGATTATAATATCATCCATATACACAAAGCAAATCGAACCAACCAGATCTCCCAAAACGAAATTCATGAGTCTTTGAAAAGTGGCGGGTGAATTTTTAAGACCAAATGGCATTCTTGTAAACTCATAGTGACCAAAGTTTGTCGAGAATGCCGTCTTTGGAATATCATGTTCCTTAACTTCAATTTGATGAAATCCCTTCGCCAAATCCAAAGTAGAAAAATACATAGATTTTCCTAATTTGTCTAGTATATCGTCTATATTGGGTATAGGAAATCTATCGTCGATTGTAATATCGTTAAGCTTGCGGTAGTCTACCACGATTCTCCATTTTGTCTTGCCGGAAGCATCGACCTTCTTAGGGACAACTCAAATAGGGGATGAATACGGAGATGAACTAGGTCTAATTATTCCTTGATCCAACAAATTCTGAATCTGTTTTTGAACCTCACTTCTATGGGCTTCTGGATATCTATATGTTTTCGTATAAATAGGGTCGTTGTGTCTTGTTTTGATTTCATGTTTTATTACGTGAGTAAAATTAAGTGTCTGTCCTTCTTCATAAAAAGAATGTCGGTATTTCTTTATCAAAGGCAACAAGAGGCTTTTTTCTTCTTCATTCAAATGTTTAGTTCTAATTTCATGGATGACGTCTCCCGAAGATTTTCTATCATCGGAAAACGCAATTATTTCATTATAGGGAACACCTGAGTCTGTTCCTGAATCAGAATCATTCGTAGGTAGATCTTGATTCTTTTCCACAGTTACATTATAAGATTCTAAAGAACTTTTAGTGGGATTCTCAATCGGTTTTTCGTTTTCTTCATATTCATTGAAGAAAATTGGAAACACCTTTTCGTCAAATTGGATGATCTTGTTATGAAGATCTATCCTAGTGTGGAATTTCGATAATATATTGTTACCAAGTAGTCCATCATATTTTTTACTAAATTCGATTTCTATGAAATCAAATTTGTTTTCCGAATTCGAATTGAATTCTTTAAAGGGTTTAATTGAAATCAAGTAATTATAAGTATACATGGAGTTTAAAGTATATAATTTATTTTCTGGAATATAATTTCTTAATTTGGGGTCACAAAGACCCGGGCGAATGGCACTTATAGTCGCTCCTGTGTCTATTAGGAATCTTAATGGTAAACCATAAGAATTTATTTTGATATAGGGAAGATTTGGTTTGTTTCCGAGGCTTGTTGCCGAAAATTTAAATTTGTATGGATTTGGTTATCAATTTCCATAGGTTCTGGTCTGCCATACCGATTAATTCTTGATTGTAAAGAATCATTTCGTTGATAAGTAGAATTGGGTTGAAATTTATTTGGGTAATGTTGGTGTATCTTATGTCTTTGGTCGATTCTGTTATTCGAATTAAAGTTATTTTGTTGTGATCTCTGGAAGGTACTGAATGACTTATTTAAGGGGAAGTTATTGCGATTAGGAACGAAACTTTTAGATGTGCGAATTTTGTAGTGGAGGTAATTTCCTTCTGTTAATATGATCAATGCCTGCTCTAAAGAAGCAGGATTTCTGCTAAATAGGACACTTCTGATTGGCTCTATCATCTTGTTCATTAGAACGTGCAAAGCGATTCGTTTGTTTCCTTCAATTTCGTTGAATCTATACTCAAGTTCTGATTTTATATTTAACCGTTGAAGTTTTTTCATAATTTCGTTATAAAAATCTAACACATTTGATTTAAATTCTGTCAATCGAAGATCGTCAAGCAAAATTAAACTGTTTTTCTTGTCTCCAAAGTTTGAAATTAAAACTTCTCTAAGTTGATTCCAGTCTTGTACATCATTATTAATATTAACAATTTGTTGTGCCTTACCTATAAGCTTAGTTCTTAGTATATTAAAAATAGTCAGATGTGATAATTGATCATAACCGGACAATGCAGATACAAGTATTTCAACGTTGTCAATCCATAATTTTAGGTTTTCTCTAGAGCCATCAAATGTTGGTAATCTGCAGGCGAACTTCAGCGGATCCATGCCTAGGGTTCTTAAAGCAGGAGTTGAAGCTCTTGATGATGTTCTTTCATTGTCTTGAGCCTCACCCAATGTTTCTGTTAGTCTTGATGAATTTGCCATATTTTGTCTTGCCATGGTAGATAAGCCTCGATTAGAATTCGCAAAGAAATACGTGCAAAGTACCACAAATTCTTCTAGTGGTCCGATCTTGTTATTCCTTATTTGTCCCTTGTTTAGAGTCTCAGAAGACTTGACGACGATAATAACTTTGATTGAAAATAAAATCTTCTACTTACAGTAAGTGTTCCTATACTTAGTTCGTAAGGCATAAACAATCTCGGGAACTCCTCTGTCACAGAAATATTGTCACTTAGTTCAAAAGGAAGCAGAAAATTTTTCAATAAATAAAAAAAAATTTTTGTTTCAGGGGGACACATATAACGATTCACGAGGGCTCAATCTCCTCGAAGCACTTCTTTCTTTTTAGGAATTCACCAAACGAACACGATTTACAGAACTTTCGCGTTTTATTTTCACGTTTTTCGGGATACACTATTTAACAATACGTTAAATTATCGGTGCTGCGATTATTCGATTTTATCCTTAGTTCGGATACCGCGATTATTCGTTTTTTATCCTTAGTTCGGATACCGCGATTATTCGATTTTTATCCTTAGTTCGGATACTGCGATTATTCGTTTTTATCCTTAGTTCGGATACCGACTGCGCCAATTATTGTTTGGTATTAAAAACACCTTTTTAATATCGTAAAATTACTTTTATTAATTATTGTTAGGTATTAAAAACACCTTTTTAATATCGTAAAATTACTTTTATTTATTATAATGACCGACTTAATCGCTAGACTAAAACCAAACTATGACTAACTAACTTATATTTTGGGTTCTTTATATAGTCCCGCGATCAGAAGAACTGTTGTTATTTATTAATTGGTTCGAACGAAATCAACTTAAGATTGTTTATCTAATTAGTTCGAACGAAATCAGCTTAAGATTGTTTGTTCAATATGAAATCTATTAAGTGTCGCCGGTAAACAATTGTCAAAAGGGAAACGAGATCGATTCGAAATCACTCAATTATTATTAAAAGGTTCAATATTTCTTGCTAATGGATAAATCGATCCCAGACAAATTAGTTTACTCTATAGATCATTTATATCAAGTGAGGAACATCGATAATGCATTAGTTAGGAATGAATCAATCTCAAGTAGATTGATTCATTCTTTCAATCATGTTTCTCACCATTGGTGTCAAGCGGTGTATATTATTGGAAGTTTTTATGTGTTTATTTAATGGTCCATCATCACGTTTACTAATTGGCGTGATATCAGGCCTTGATATAACTCGTCCCTCCCTAAGTGGGATCGCGTCCTCGCGATTCGTATGAATATCGATTTTCACCTGTCCTTCTGCTCGCAGACTTTACATGTTTGATTAAAATGTAAATTACAATAAAGATAATACAGAAGGTAATTATACTAATACATATTTTCCACCAAGAAAAATGTTTTTGCTTAAACTTTAACAATTCAATATGTTTTAGATTTTCGACGCTTTTGAAATACAAATGATCCAATGTGATGTTAGACAAATCTGAATAAGTGATATTTTTAATTATATTTGGTAAAATTACATTGTTTTTGAAAGTTTCAATTTTGTTTTGAAAGGAGTATTCGTTAATTTTAATTTTGTAATTATTAAATTTAATGATATTATGCCCTTTTATATTGATGTCTTGATCGCTGCAATCATGTTTTATATGAGTTGGTTTGAGATTTTTTGTTATTATTATATTATCAGCGATTTTTTCCACTATTTGGAGATTATTTACAGTCATTGTATAATTATGAGGAGTTTGAATCAAATTACTAATACAATCATCTGTAATTGGAGTGAGATTTTTTACAATATTATCTTTGGTGTCCATAAATACACTATTTTGGTATGTAATAATGGTCGTAAATTTGGTTGATAGTTCTAGATTGTTTTTATTTGGAAGAGGTATGATTCTTGTTTTGTAATATAAATCATTTGAGAAATTTGGTATTTGCAAAACGATTAATATTATTTTATTCTTTTGAGCTACCGCGATGCGAATATTTTGTAATTTAATAGCATTAATATGATATTCATATATTTCTTTCTCTGTTAGTATATCTTTGCTCAACACCTCTAGTCTAGATGACAAGATGATTTCTTGAATGTCTAAAATTGAATTTAGTATAAGTTGTAGATTTTCTTTTATTTCTTGATCGTATTTGAATTCTAAAAATTTTCGTTCTAAAAGATTTGATGTTTGGATTAATTTGTTTATTTTGTTTGTTGTAATTTGTTGGTTACGATTTGTAGTGAAAGTTAAATTTTTAAGATCTTCATTGATATTTTTGTTTATTATTATTTGCTTATTAAGGTTGTTGGTGGCCATTATCATATTTCTGTCAACTACTCGAAAGTGTGATTCAATATCTTGTCGGTCGTCGTCGTCCATTGTTCCACCTATCCAGTGCAAAAATTTACCATATATATTAATTAGACCTCTTTTAACCCTATTTACATCATGAGGTTCTAGTTCGTAGAGCTTCTCTTTGATTTTTTTCAGTAAGGAATAATGTTGTTGGTGGTTTGTATAAAATTGGGTCGGTATGTTGTTTTCGATGTATTGAATCATTTTGTCATATTCTTCCAAATCGACGACATGTATAACCTTTGTGAAATTTGCAATCATATTGATTTCCTCCATACGTATCAGAGCATATCCATTGCCGTGAGGTATTTCATTTATTTCTATGTTTTGTCCTGTGGCTATGGTGAAACATAAGGCAAGCAAGAAGATTGCTCCTGAAACGATATTTTATACGGTTGAAAGTGTTTATGTCGTTTTAAAAGCTTTTTATTAATTTTTTCTTTTCGTTTGTTTATTTTGAATTTTGGTTGGAGTTTTGTTTTGCGTTGCGCATTTATTATAAATTGAGGGTTACATTCGCAATCTTTTTTGTTTTGGTTATGGTATTCTAATCGTTTGTTTTGGACATTTAGAATTCGTTGTTTAATCTTTTCATATTTTTCGGGCGAAATCGCGCCATTTTTAAAATCTATTGGTCTTTCATTAGTTGTACTGTGTATTGAATTGTTGTAAAACTTAATAGCTTCGTTAACGCACACAGGTTTTGTTTTATCGTGTTTATTTACTTCAGTCATTATTCTAAGATGTTCATTCAGTGTATTGTGAAACCTTTCGATATCGCTATTTCCTGTCTTTATATTTGGGGTGCAAAAATGGAGTTCAATTCCTTCGTTCTGTAGAAAATATTGTAAGTTATTCTGGTAAGCAGATTCATTATCTGTAACCAAAATTTTCGGTTTATCATGGACAGAAAAGAATTCGTTTAAGGCTCTTCTTAATTCCAGCCAGGTTCTAAATTTCACTGGAGTGATGTGGGCGAATTTTGTAAATTTATCTATAAAGGTGATATACATTGAATTCTTGTTTTGGAACCAAATGTCCATGTGAACTATTTCATTTGGTTTATCTGGGATTTTGCTTTTATAGAAGGGTGGATTGGGGGGGTTTCTATCGTATTTAGCAATATTGCAGATGCGACAGTTATTTATCAATTTCGTTATTTCGTTTTTAAGCTTCGGATAATAGAATTTTGATTTAATATTTTTATAAACTTCTTCTATTCCTCTATGGTTATTTTTAAGGTGTTCTCTATTTATTTCTTCCTGTATGTCGCCTTGTTCATTACAATCGAAAAGAAGATAGGGGCTTTTAATTAATTTAACTGGGTTATGAGGAGTAACCCATTTTAGGTAAGTATCTTGAAATTCTTTAAATAACGTTTCATTTGGAATATAGATACCTACTAGTCCTTTTGAAGGAAGTTGGTTTCTTAAAATATAATTAAAAAACTTTCGGTCGGGTTTTTGGGAAATAAATATTTTCCTAGACCTGCCGAAATGCTTCTCTATCTTTGTAGAATTCCGATTACCCTGTTTTATTACGATTTGTGTTCTAAAAATGTTAAGTGGTTTTTCACTGATTTGTATATAGTTAGAGTTATCTTCTTCTGCACTGTGGCATGTTGCTCTATTTGTGGTGTCTTCGTTATCGTCCTCAGCCATGTTAATGACAGGACGTGAAAAATAATCCGCAACGTAATTTTCTTTTCCTTTAATGTATTCTATATCGTAGTTGTATTCCTCCAACTTGATTTTCCATCTCTGGAGCTTTTGGTTGGGTTCCCTTAGGTTTGCAATCCAAGTTAGTGGTTTGTGGTCAGTTTTTATGGTAAATTTCTGCCCGTAAATGTAAGGTCTGAAATATTTTAATGCCCAAACGATGGAAAGCAACTCTTTTTCAATAGTAGAATATTTGGTTTCATGATTATTTAGGGTTCGACTAGCGTAGCAGACAGGATGTCCGTCTTGTGACAGGACAGCGCCGATTGCGTAATTAGATGCATCGGTTGTTACAGTAAATTTTTTTGAAAAATCGGGATATTTTAAGATTGGGTCACTCATCACAAGTACCTTTAGCTGTTCGAAACTTTCATTATAGTCTTTATCATCGATATTAATTTGGGCGTCCTTTTTTAATCTTTGCGTTAAAGGTTTTGCGATTTTCGAGAAATCTTTAATAAATTTTCGGTAGTAACCTACCATTCCCAGGAATTGCTTTATTTGTTTTTTAGTTTTGGGTATTTTCATTTTTGAAATAGCCTCTACTTTATTTGGATTAGGTTTAACTCCATCTGGTGTCACGACATGTCCCAAAAATTCAATTTCATGCCTCAAAAATTCCGACTTATCCAACTGAATCTGTAAATTAGCCTCCTTGAGTTTTCTGAAAACTTTTTCTAAGGAAATCAAATGTTCTTGCAAGGAGGTACTGAAGATTATAATATCATCCATATACACAAAGCAAATCGAACCAACCAGATCTCCCAAAACGAAATTCATGAGTCTTTGAAAAGTGGCGGGTGCATTTTTAAGACCAAATGGCATTCTTGTAAACTCATAGTGACCAAAGTTTGTCGAGAATGCCGTCTTTGGAATATCATGTTCCTTAACTTCAATTTGATGAAATCCCTTCGCCAAATCCAAAGTAGAAAAATACATAGATTTTCCTAATTTGTCTAGTATATCGTCTATATTGGGTATAGGAAATCTATCGTCGATTGTAATATCGTTAAGCTTGCGGTAGTCTACCACGATTCTCCATTTTGTCTTGCCGGAAGCATCGACCTTCTTAGGGACAACTCAAATAGGGGATGAATACGGAGATGAACTAGGTCTAATTATTCCTTGATCCAACAAATTCTGAATCTGTTTTTGAACCTCACTTCTATGGGCTTCTGGATATCTATATGTTTTCGTATAAATAGGGTCGTTGTGTCTTGTTTTGATTTCATGTTTTATTACGTGAGTAAAATTAAGTGTCTGTCCTTCTTCATAAAAAGAATGTCGGTATTTCTTTATCAAAGGCAACAAGAGGCTTTTTTCTTCTTCATTCAAATGTTTAGTTCTAATTTCATGGATGACGTCTCCCGAAGATTTTCTTTCATCGGAAAACGCAATTATTTCATTATAGGGAACACCTGAGTCTGTTCCTGAATCAGAATCATTCGTAGGTAGATCTTGATTCTTTTCCACAGTTACATTATAAGATTCTAAAGAACTTTTAGTGGGATTCTCAATCGGTTTTTCGTTTTCTTCATATTCATTGAAGAAAATTGGAAACACCTTTTCGTCAAATTGGATGATCTTGTTATGAAGATCTATCCTAGTGTGGAATTTCGATAATATATTGTTACCAAGTAGTCCATCATATTTTTTACTAAATTCGATTTCTATGAAATCAAATTTGTTTTCCGAATTCGAATTGAATTCTTTAAAGGGTTTAATTGAAATCAAGTAATTATAAGTATACATGGAGTTTAAAGTATATAATTTATTTTCTGGAATATAATTTCTTAATTTGGGGTCACAAAGACCCGGGCGAATGGCACTTATAGTCGCTCCTGTGTCTATTAGGAATCTTAATGGTAAACCATAAGAATTTATTTTGATATAGGGAAGATTTGGTTTGTTTCCGAGGCTTGTTGCCGAAAATTTAAATTTGTATGGATTTGGTTATCAATTTCCATAGGTTCTGGTCTGCCATACCGATTAATTCTTGATTGTAAAGAATCATTTCGTTGATAAGTAGAATTGGGTCGAAATTTATTTGGGTAATGTTGGTGTATCTTATGTCTTTGGTCGATTCTGTTATTCGAATTAAAGTTATTTTGTTGTGATCTCTGGAAGGTACTGAATGACTTATTTAAGGGGAAGTTATTGCGATTAGGAACGAAATTTTTAGATGTGCGAATTTTGTAGTGGAGGTAATTTCCTTCTGTTAATATGATCAATGCCTGCTCTAAAGAAGCAGGATTTCTGCTAAATAGGACACTTCTGACTGGCTCTATCATCTTGTTCATTAGAACGTGCAAAGCGATTCGTTTGTTTCCTTCAATTTCGTTGAATCTATACTCAAGTTCTGATTTTATATTTAACCGTTGAAGTTTTTTCATAATTTCGTTATAAAAATCTAACACATTTGATTTAAATTCTGTCAATCGAAGATCGTCAAGCAAAATTAAACTGTTTTTCTTGTCTCCAAAGTTTGAAATTAAAACTTCTCTAAGTTGATTCCAGTCTTGTACATCATTATTAATATTAACAATTTGTTGTGCCTTACCTATAAGCTTAGTTCTTAGTATATTAAAAATAGTCAGATGTGATAATTGATCATAACCGGACAATGCAGATACAAGTATTTCAACGTTGTCAATCCATAATTTTAGGTTTTCTCTAGAGCCATCAAATGTTGGTAATCTGCAGGCGAACTTCAGCGGATCCATGCCTAGGGTTCTTAAAGCAGGAATTGAAGCTCTTGATGATGTTCTTTCATTGTCTTGAGCCTCACCCAATGTTTCTGTTAGTCTTGATGAATTTGCCATATTTTGTCTTGCCATGGTAGATAAGCCTCGATTAGAATTCGCAAAGAAATACGTGCAAAGTACCACAAATTCTTCTAGTGGTCCGATCTTGTTATTCCTTATTTGTCCCTTGTTTAGAGTCTCAGAAGACTTGACGACGATAATAACTTTGATTGAAAATAAAATCTTCTACTTACAGTAAGTGTTCCTATACTTAGTTCGTAAGGCATAAACAATCTCGGGAACTCCTCTGTCACAGAAATATTGTCACTTAGTTCAAAAGGAAGCAGAAAATTTTTCAATAAATAAAAAAAAATTTTTGTTTCAGGGGGACACATATAACGATTCACGAGGGCTCAATCTCCTCGAAGCACTTCTTTCTTTTTAGGAATTCACCAAACGAACACGATTTACAGAACTTTCGCGTTTTATTTTCACGTTTTTCGGGATACACTATTTAACAATACGTTAAATTATCGGTGCTGCGATTATTCGATTTTATCCTTAGTTCGGATACCGCGATTATTCGTTTTTTATCCTTAGTTCGGATACCGCGATTATTCGATTTTTATCCTTAGTTCGGATACTGCGATTATTCGTTTTTATCCTTAGTTCGGATACCGACTGCGCCAATTATTGTTTGGTATTAAAAACACCTTTTTAATATCGTAAAATTACTTTTATTAATTATTGTTAGGTATTAAAAACACCTTTTTAATATCGTAAAATTACTTTTATTTATTATAATGACCGACTTAATCGCTAGACTAAAACCAAACTATGACTAACTAACTTATATTTTGGGTTCTTTATATAGTCCCGCGATCAGAAGAACTGTTGTCATTTATTAATTGGTTCGAACGAAATCAACTTAAGATTGTTTATCTAATTAGTTCGAACGAAATCAGCTTAAGATTGTTTGTTCAATATGAAATCTATTAAGTGTCGCCGGTAAACAATTGTCAAAAGGGAAACGAGATCGATTCGAAATCACTCAATTATTATTAAAAGGTTCAATATTTCTTGCTAATGGATAAATCGATCCCAGACAAATTAGTTTACTCTATAGATCGTTTATATCAAGTGAGGAACATCGATAATGCATTAGTTAGGAATGAATCAATCTCAAGTAGATTGATTCATTCTTTCAATCATGTTTCTCACCATTGGTGTCAAGCGGTGTATATTATTGGAAGTTTTTATGTGTTTATTTAATGGTCCATCATCACGTTTACTAATTGGCGTGATATCAGGCCTTGATATAACTCGTCCCTCCCTAAGTGGGATCGCGTCCTCGCGATTCGTATGAATATCGATTTTCACCTGTCCTTCTGCTCGCAGACTTTACATGTTTGATTAAAATGTAAATTACAATAAAGATAATACAGAAGGTAATTATACTAATACATATTTTCCACCAAGAAAAATGTTTTTGCTTAAACTTTAACAATTCAATATGTTTTAGATTTTCGACGCTTTTGAAATACAAATGATCCAATGTGATGTTAGACAAATCTGAATAAGTGATATTTTTAATTATATTTGGTAAAATTACATTGTTTTTGAAAGTTTCAATTTTGTTTTGAAAGGAGTATTCGTTAATTTTAATTTTGTAATTATTAAATTTAATGATATTATGCCCTTTTATATTGATGTCTTGATCGCTGCAATCATGTTTTATATGAGTTGGTTTGAGATTTTTTGTTATTATTATATTATCAGCGATTTTTTCCACTATTTGGAGATTATTTACAGTCATTGTACAATTATGAGGAGTTTGAATCAAATTACTAATACAATCATCTGTAATTGGAGTGAGATTTTTTACAATATTATCTTTGGTGTCCATAAATACACTATTTTGGTATGTAATAATGGTCGTAAATTTGGTTGATAGTTCTAGATTGTTTTTATTTGGAAGAGGTATGATTCTTGTTTTGTAATATAAATCATTTGAGAAATTTGGTATTTGCAAAACGATTAATATTATTTTATTCTTTTGAGCTACCGCGATGCGAATATTTTGTAATTTAATAGCATTAATATGATATTCATATATTTCTTTCTCTGTTAGTATATCTTTGCTCAACACCTCTAGTCTAGATGACAAGATGATTTCTTGAATGTCTAAAATTGAATTTAGTATAAGTTGTAGATTTTCTTTTATTTCTTGATCGTATTTGAATTCTAAAAATTTTCGTTCTAAAAGATTTGATGTTTGGATTAATTTGTTTATTTTGTTTGTTGTAATTTGTTGGTTACGATTTGTAGTGAAAGTTAAATTTTTAAGATCTTCATTGATATTTTTGTTTATTATTATTTGCTTATTAAGGTTGTTGGTGGCCATTATCATATTTCTGTCAACTACTCGAAAGTGTGATTCAATATCTTGTCGGTCGTCGTCGTCCATTGTTCCACCTATCCAGTGCAAAAATTTACCATATATATTAATTAGACCTCTTTTAACCCTATTTACATCATGAGGTTCTAGTTCGTAGAGCTTCTCTTTGATTTTTTTCAGTAAGGAATAATGTTGTTGGTGGTTTGTATAAAATTGGGTCGGTATGTTGTTTTCGATGTATTGAATCATTTTGTCATATTCTTCCAAATCGACGACATGTATAACCTTTGTGAAATTTGCAATCATATTGATTTCCTCCATACGTATCAGAGCATATCCATTGCCGTGAGGTATTTCATTTATTTCTATGTTTTGTCCTGTGGCTATGGTGAAACATAAGGCAAGCAAGAAGATTGCTCCTGAAACGATATTTTATACGGTTGAAAGTGTTTATGTCGTTTTAAAAGCTTTTTATTAATTTTTTCTTTTCGTTTGTTTATTTTGAATTTTGGTTGGAGTTTTGTTTTGCGTTGCGCATTTATTATAAATTGAGGGTTACATTCGCAATCTTTTTTGTTTTGGTTATGGTATTCTAATCGTTTGTTTTGGACATTTAGAATTCGTTGTTTAATCTTTTCATATTTTTCGGGCGAAATCGCGCCATTTTTAAAATCTATTGGTCTTTCATTAGTTGTACTGTGTATTGAATTGTTGTAAAACTTAATAGCTTCGTTAACGCACACAGGTTTTGTTTTATCGTGTTTATTTACTTCAGTCATTATTCTAAGATGTTCATTCAGTGTATTGTGAAACCTTTCGATATCGCTATTTCCTGTCTTTATATTTGGGGTGCAAAAATGGAGTTCAATTCCTTCGTTCTGTAGAAAATATTGTAAGTTATTCTGGTAAGCAGATTCATTATCTGTAACCAAAATTTTCGGTTTATCATGGACAGAAAAGAATTCGTTTAAGGCTCTTCTTAATTCCAGCCAGGTTCTAAATTTCACTGGAGTGATGTGGGCGAATTTTGTAAATTTATCTATAAAGGTGATATACATTGAATTCTTGTTTTGGAACCAAATGTCCATGTGAACTATTTCATTTGGTTTATCTGGGATTTTGCTTTTATAGAAGGGTGGATTGGGGGGGTTTCTATCGTATTTAGCAATATTGCAGATGCGACAGTTATTTATCAATTTCGTTATTTCGTTTTTAAGGTTCGGATAATAAAATTTTGATTTAATATTTTTATAAACTTCTTCTATTCCTCTATGGTTATTTTTAAGGTGTTCTCTATTTATTTCTTCCTGTATGTCGCCTTGTTCATTACAATCGAAAAGAAGATAGGGGCTTTTAATTAATTTAACTGGGTTATGAGGAGTAACCCATTTTAGGTAAGTATCTTGAAATTCTTTAAATAACGTTTCATTTGGAATATAGATACCTACTAGTCCTTTTGAAGGAAGTTAGTTTCTTAAAATATAATTAAAAAACTTTCGGTCGGGTTTTTGGGAAATAAATATTTTCCTAGACCTGCCGAAATGCTTCTCTATCTTTGTAGAATTCCGATTACCCTGTTTTATTACGATTTGTGTTCTAAAAATGTTAAGTGGTTTTTCACTGATTTGTATATAGTTAGAGTTATCTTCTTCTGCACTGTGGCATGTTGCTCTATTTGTGGTGTCTTCGTTATCGTCCTCAGCCATGTTAATGACAGGACGTGAAAAATAATCCGCAACGTAATTTTCTTTTCCTTTAATGTATTCTATATCGTAGTTGTATTCCTCCAACTTGATTTTCCATCTCTGGAGCTTTTGGTTGGGTTCCCTTAGGTTTGCAATCCAAGTTAGTGGTTTGTGGTCAGTTTTTATGGTAAATTTCTGCCCGTAAATGTAAGGTCTGAAATATTTTAATGCCCAAACGATGGAAAGCAACTCTTTTTCAATAGTAGAATATTTGGTTTCATGATTATTTAGGGTTCGACTAGCGTAGCAGACAGGATGTCCGTCTTGTGACAGGACAGCGCCGATTGCGTAATTAGATGCATCGGTTGTTACAGTAAATTTTTTTGAAAAATCGGAATATTTTAAGATTGGGTCACTCATCACAAGTACCTTTAGCTGTTCGAAACTTTCATTATAGTCTTTATCATCGATATTAATTTGGGCGTCCTTTTTTAATCTTTGCGTTAAAGGTTTTGCGATTTTCGAGAAATCTTTAATAAATTTTCGGTAGTAACCTACCATTCCCAGGAATTGCTTTATTTGTTTTTTAGTTTTGGGTATTTTCATTTTTGAAATAGCCTCTACTTTATTTGGATTAGGTTTAACTCCATCTGGTGTCACGACATGTCCCAAAAATTCAATTTCATGCCTCAAAAATTCCGACTTATCCAACTGAATCTGTAAATTAGCCTCCTTGAGTTTTCTGAAAACTTTTTCTAAGGAAATCAAATGTTCTTGCAAGGAGGTACTGAAGATTATAATATCATCCATATACACAAAGCAAATCGAACCAACCAGATCTCCCAAAACGAAATTCATGAGTCTTTGAAAAGTGGCGGGTGCATTTTTAAGACCAAATGGCATTCTTGTAAACTCATAGTGACCAAAGTTTGTCGAGAATGCCGTCTTTGGAATATCATGTTCCTTAACTTCAATTTGATGAAATCCCTTCGCCAAATCCAAAGTAGAAAAATACATAGATTTTCCTAATTTGTCTAGTATATCGTCTATATTGGGTATAGGAAATCTATCGTCGATTGTAATATCGTTAAGCTTGCGGTAGTCTACCACGATTCTCCATTTTGTCTTGCCGGAAGCATCGACCTTCTTAGGGACAACCCAAATGGGGGATGAATACGGAGATGAACTAGGTCTAATTATTCCTTGATCCAACAAATTCTGAATCTGTTTTTGAACCTCACTTCTATGGGCTTCTGGATATCTATATGTTTTCGTATAAATAGGGTCGTTGTGTCTTGTTTTGATTTCATGTTTTATTACGTGAGTAAAATTAAGTGTCTGTCCTTCTTCATAAAAAGAATGTCGGTATTTCTTTATCAAAGGCAACAAGAGGCTTTTTTCTTCTTCATTCAAATGTTTAGTTCTAATTTCATGGATGACGTCTCCCGAAGATTTTCTTTCATCGGAAAACGCAATTATTTCATTATAGGGAACACCTGAGTCTGTTCCTGAATCAGAATCATTCGTAGGTAGATCTTGATTCTTTTCCACAGTTACATTATAAGATTCTAAAGAACTTTTAGTGGGATTCTCAATCGGTTTTTCGTTTTCTTCATATTCATTGAAGAAAATTGGAAACACCTTTTCGTCAAATTGGATGATCTTGTTATGAAGATCTATCCTAGTGTGGAATTTCGATAATATATTGTTACCAAGTAGTCCATCATATTTTTTACTAAATTCGATTTCTATGAAATCAAATTTGTTTTCCGAATTCGAATTGAATTCTTTAAAGGGTTTAATTGAAATCAAGTAATTATAAGTATACATGGAGTTTAAAGTATATAATTTATTTTCTGGAATATAATTTCTTAATTTGGGGTCACAAAGACCCGGGCGAATGGCACTTATAGTCGCTCCTGTGTCTATTAGGAATCTTAATGGTAAACCATAAGAATTTATTTTGATATAGGGAAGATTTGGTTTGTTTCCGAGGCTTGTTGCCGAAAATTTAAATTTGTATGGATTTGGTTATCAATTTCCATAGGTTCTGGTCTGCCATACCGATTAATTCTTGATTGTAAAGAATCATTTCATTGATAAGTAGAATTGGGTTGAAATTTATTTGGGTAATGTTGGTGTATCTTATGTCTTTGGTCGATTCTGTTATTCGAATTAAAGTTATTTTGTTGTGATCTCTGGAAGGTACTGAATGACTTATTTAAGGGGAAGTTATTGCGATTAGGAACGAAACTTTTAGATGTGCGAATTTTGTAGTGGAGGTAATTTCCTTCTGTTAATATGATCAATGCCTGCTCTAAAGAAGCAGGATTTCTGCTAAATAGGACACTTCTGACTGGCTCTATCATCTTGTTCATTAGAACGTGCAAAGCGATTCGTTTGTTTCCTTCAATTTCGTTGAATCTATACTCAAGTTCTGATTTTATATTTAACCGTTGAAGTTTTTTCATAATTTCGTTATAAAAATCTAACACATTTGATTTAAATTCTGTCAATCGAAGATCGTCAAGCAAAATTAAACTGTTTTTCTTGTCTCCAAAGTTTGAAATTAAAACTTCTCTAAGTTGATTCCAGTCTTGTACATCATTATTAATATTAACAATTTGTTGTGCCTTACCTATAAGCTTAGTTCTTAGTATATTAAAAATAGTCAGATGTGATAATTGATCATAACCGGACAATGCAGATACAAGTATTTCAACGTTGTCAATCCATAATTTTAGGTTTTCTCTAGAGCCATCAAATGTTGGTAATCTGCAGGCGAACTTCAGCGGATCCATGCCTAGGGTTCTTAAAGCAGGAGTTGAAGCTCTTGATGATGTTCTTTCATTGTCTTGAGCCTCACCCAATGTTTCTGTTAGTCTTGATGAATTTGCCATATTTTGTCTTGCCATGGTAGATAAGCCTCGATTAGAATTCGCAAAGAAATACGTGCAAAGTACCACAAATTCTTCTAGTGGTCCGATCTTGTTATTCCTTATTTGTCCCTTGTTTAGAGTCTCAGAAGACTTGACGACGATAATAACTTTGATTGAAAATAAAATCTTCTACTTACAGTAAGTGTTCCTATACTTAGTTCGTAAGGCATAAACAATCTCGGGAACTCCTCTGTCACAGAAATATTGTCACTTAGTTCAAAAGGAAGCAGAAAATTTTTCAATAAATAAAAAAAAATTTTTGTTTCAGGGGGACACATATAACGATTCACGAGGGCTCAATCTCCTCGAAGCACTTCTTTCTTTTTAGGAATTCACCAAACGAACACGATTTACAGAACTTTCGCGTTTTATTTTCACGTTTTTCGGGATACACTATTTAACAATACGTTAAATTATCGGTGCTGCGATTATTCGATTTTATCCTTAGTTCGGATACCGCGATTATTCGTTTTTTATCCTTAGTTCGGATACCGCGATTATTCGATTTTTATCCTTAGTTCGGATACTGCGATTATTCGTTTTTATCCTTAGTTCGGATACCGACTGCGCCAATTATTGTTAGGTATTAAAAACACCTTTTTAATATCGTAAAATTACTTTTATTAATTATTGTTAGGTATTAAAAACACCTTTTTGATATCGTAAAATTACTTTTATTTATTATAATGACCGACTTAATCGCTAGACTAAAACCAAACTATGACTAACTAACTTATATTTTGGGTTCTTTATATAGTCCCGCGATCAGAAGAACTGTTGTTATTTATTAATTGGTTCGAACGAAATCAACTTAAGATTGTTTATCTAATTAGTTCGAACGAAATCAGCTTAAGATTGTTTGTTCAATATGAAATCTATTAAGTGTCGCCGGTAAACAATTGTCAAAAGGGAAACGAGATCGATTCGAAATCACTCAATTATTATTAAAAGGTTCAATATTTCTTGCTAATGGATAAATCGATCCCAGACAAATTAGTTTACTCTATAGATCATTTATATCAAGTGAGGAACATCGATAATGCATTAGTTAGGAATGAATCAATCTCAAGTAGGTTGATTCATTCTTTCAATCATGTTTCTCCCCATTGGTGTCAAGCGGTGTATATTATTGGAAGTTTTTATGTGTTTATTTAATGGTCCATCATCACGTTTACTAATTGGCGTGATATCAGGCCTTGATATAACTGTTCAAACGTTACGTTTTAACTATGCCTTATCGGAAGAAATAAGTTTCCACCATGAATACGAAAACTCAGATGGCAAAATTAATAAAAGTTTCGAAGGCTGTTGATATAACAGCTAACTACTAAACTACGAAAAAATAACTCAGACCTATTTAATCGTTGAGGTGAAAATTTTACAGATACTACTGAAACTAAACATGAAATTGTCACCAAATTCAATATCCCCTGTAGTCTATAATCTATCGTTTCCCTCAAATATATGAACATTGAGAGTATTGTTGACGAATTGGGAAGAGCTCAATATTTCACAACTCTAGATCTAGCAAAAAGGCTTTCACCAGAAGAAGATCAGCGTACATGATCGTAACAAACCAGTCTTTTCTACACCACAAGGACATTTCGAGTTTAATCGTATGCCCTTTGGCCTAAAAAATGCCCCCAATCTTTAATGCATCAAGAAAACTTAAATTAAAATAACCCAAAAGTAAATAAAGTTATTCCTAGGAATGACAAGATACTATCGTAAATTTATCAACAGCTATGCTAAAATTGCATCTAAAGAAACGTAGGAAATTAAATATAATTGATCCAAAATAAATTTCAGCGCTTGTTAAACTCAAACAACTTATCACCAACCACCACATTTTACATTACCCTAATTTTAATCAAAAGTTCGTCCGACAACCGATGCCTCTGAAAACGCTGTAGGTGCCGTCTCTTCTCAAAACGGACTTCCAGTTTCTTTCGCTAGTTATACTCTTAACGAACGTGAAAGAAATTATTCCGAAATGTTATTTAATGGGCAACCCAATTATTTCAGACCATATTTGTTCGGTGTTAAATTCAGCATTCGTACCGATCATCGATCCCGTGTCTGGCTAAGTAACTTGAAGGAGGCCAACAGTAAATTAGAAAGATGGAAAATTAGCCTTAACAAATACAATTTCGATATTAAATACTTTAAAGGCAAAGACAATAAAGTTGCCGACTTCCACAGGAGTATGATAATAATAAACACGAAATAGATACACTCGGCGAGTACGACAATATGAGAGACAATATGAATTATAAAAACAAAATCAAAACAGAAAGAAGTAAGAATAATAAATAAGTCATGAAAAATTTATATTGGTAATAACAACGCTTATAATGAAAGTACCTTGGTCGGCATACTTCGACGATATACCCCAGAAAAGGGAATCGTAAGTATTTATTGCGAATTGGACAATCATACATGGAATAAAGTCCAACTTTGCATTGCAGGATCGTATTCAAGTAATGGAAGTTTACGTTTAATCAAATGCACCAACGACGCTGTAAATCTGTTGAATGAAGAACAATGTTTTGAAAAAATATAAGAAATACATGAAAAAGCACCGCGGTATAAAGGAGAACTACGAACATAAAAAAATATAATATTTCGATAAAATCTTTAAGCCAATAAAAAGAGATATAAACAATTGTGATGCATGTAACCAAGCAAAATCCGATCAGATCCCAGTCAAACCTGAATTCAACATAACTGAAACACCCGGAGTTATAAATAAGGTAATACATATCGACATCTTCCTCATCGGGAAACGGCAGTTCTTTATGGCAGTAGGTAAATTTTCAAACATCTTTAGAGTAAAGAAACCATAGACAAAAATTACATCACCTTCATAAAATTGATCCAAGAACATAATGCAGCATTAGGAAACCCCGAAAATTGTCGCAGATAATGAATTCAATATGATAAACACTAAAGAATATTACGGAAAGAACAAATTGAAATTCATTATACATCACCAAAAACCCATTTTTGAACACATTTTTTATTCCGACCCTTTTGAATACAGAATCAGTCAAACGGTGGACCCGAAAAGTTGACATTGACATTATACTAATACCCGTATATGTAAATCAATCCCATTGGGGTTTAGACATTGTAGATTTCAGAAATAGCACAATCAAATATTATGATTTTTTTGGCCAACCTAACGACCAAATCATAAATACTATTGAAGAATTCTCACAAAACGAATCTTAAGATAAACTAAACCAAAATTTAAACACCACATTTTCCAAAGAAAACAAATTAAAAATCCCCGACAAGGGAATACAAGTGACTGTGATAATTCAAGTAATTGTGATTCAAGTAATATACAACCTGTACGTTTTCGAAATACATTATCCGAAATGCAAAAGTAAATTTCTCGCAGCTTTAGACAAAAGATGATACTTGAAATCACGCAAGGCAATCCACTCGATTGAACAATCCTTTTCTATACGTATTGCAGATGTTTTCAACTAAGGCATTGACAATTATCCTTCTCTTACTCTCAATGATCAAAGAAACCAAAACCGAATTTCATACTACTAAAATAGCAACATATAAGAGAATATATAGTACACAATTTTAAACGCATCTACCATAACATTGACCCTAAAACAAAACGGAACAACCTCAACCAAAATTACCAAACCCTCACATTATAGATACAATCGACACAATGAAAGGATAACTTAAACTTTTAAATTTTAATCAAAAATGGATTTATTAACCCTGTGGGAACTGTGTATAAATATCTTTCGGATTGATGGATAATTAGTCATGAGGAAATAATAGAACACTTAAAAATAACTAAAAGCAGTAACCACGAATTAAAAGAAGCCTCAAATAACCAAATAAAAATAAATACTTATTCCAAAATAATATCAACAAAATAATGCAAAACATTCACAACTCTGATCCATCAAAAATTAATGGAAGATATTGTGACATGTTTGAATAATGTCACCCGCCACTGTAAACGTCTTAAGAGCAAATTCATAAACAAGTATCAATTACCAATCCACCGATCATTCTCGAAGGGGAAATAGGCATAACGTAAACACTTTGCGTGCATTGAGTACAACAAATACGTGAAATAAAATCCTACGCGGATTAAAAAGCGAGTGAAAGTGATTGCTATAATTAATTAATTAATTGAATTAAAAGTGAATTAGTGAAATAGTAGTTAAGTGCAAATAATTATAAAGTGGTGGTGAAATTTATTAACAGAATAAATTCTCAAACAACTAATTTTAAATTAGTCGGTGTGTTTGATTCATTTTGGCGAACATTTGCAAAGCAAACAGGTCGTGCACCTGGGAAAGCGCAACAATATTATCAATACTACGCAACAAACAACCATCTTAGTGAATATGTAATTGAGTTCTAATCTGGATCTAATTAAAGACGAACTTCAAATAATAGTCTATAACATAAATTCTGCCTGAACAGGTATCATGTCCCGATCCATACTCACCCGTGACGAAATAAATTAATTTAAATTAACTTTCGACGAACTAAAAGAGAAACACATTAATATATTTATCAAGGAAAGTAACATAGTCTTAGTCATCAATATTCCTGGGCTTACATAGCATTTACTATCATATTATGTTATGGCCCCTGTGGATGGGGGAGGCTAGAATACATCCACAGTAACCCAACTTGTCATAAGAGGCGACTAATGGGAACACAGCACCGAACCCGGACTATGATTTGACTCTCGACTTTATTTGACGCATGTGGGCTGGCGGCCATGATATTCTGGACCTAGTCGCTTTCTGCGCGGTACCGCCGGGGTGAAACCCGTGCGCGAACGGCTCCAGGCTAATATCACGCCTTCTCCGTCCCGATAAAACCTTGGCAGGCCTCAGAGTACGTTCAAAGCTCGCACCATTGAGTTGGTGGTGTAGGTTCGGTTGAGTCGTACTCCCGATTAACGCTGATCTGGCTCTGAGCACCTGACTCCATAAGGGCTGGTGCCAACCCTCGCATGGCCTCCCTGCTTGCATAGATAACCATGGGATCATTAAGGCGACTACACATCCGAGCGGAGATAGCGGCTCTGAGGGGGGACCCTTAAGAACAAAATGAAGAAAAACAACAACAACAACAACAATAAACAGAATAACGCAGAGGAGATGAACAAACGAGCCGATGAATATAATTCTGACAACCATAACGATTATCTTGGCGTGTTTTCCCGTAGTGGAAAAACCTTGCGTTCACCACCACGGTCTCATTCAGCCCCAAGCGGAAGGAGCAGTGATGGGCCGGTAGTAAATGCGGCTCCGGAGGTTTACGACCACCTCACTCTTAAGATTGCTACTGCTGAATCGACCTCAGTAGGAGGAACGCAGACCATAGAACGTAAGCCCCCGGAGGAGAAAGTCGGCGAAAAAGACCTGATTGTTAAGGAGGTTATCGCGGAGAACCGTTCCGAGGAAGAACGGTTGACTAAAAAATGTTATGCGATACTCAAACGTATGCAAGGAGCGTGCATAAACCAAAAAACAATCAGTAAAGATGTAAAAAATGGAGTGTTTGAGCTCGAAGACCTCTTGGATCGGGTTTACCAATACAGGAGACTCTGGAAAAAGTTGGAAGAAAAACATCCAGATCAAACGGTGCCCGTTAAAGTCACCCAACCTTTCCTTCCCAGTATCAAGAGGACTGCTGCTAGCCCTCTCGAGAGCGAACAGGAGAAAAGGCGTAAAGAGAACGTTGAGCCAGAAAAAGAAACGCCACAAAGAAAAGACGCTTTCCAACTCGTGATATCTAAGGCGGCAAAAAAATCTGCAAAACGCGAACATAGGCTTAGCCAAAAAGCAGTGCCTGTTCAAACAACGACAAAGACCGTGGATAAACCAGCAAGAAAAAAGCGAAGAGCCCTCGGGGACGCCATTCTTGTGAAGCCCACCGTCGGAAGGAGCTATTCCGACGTTCTACGCGATATCCGCAAGAACGTCAAGCCGGAGGAAACAGGGACGATTATTAAAACTCTACGATCGACGAGGTCCGGAGGGCTACTCGTCGAGTTTGGAGCGGACTCCTCCGATAAATCGATATTCCGCGACAAAATAAAGGACGTCCTTGGGGCAAAAGCCACCGTCTCTACCTTGGAGCCAAGAGCTTCATTGGAAGTAAGGGACCTGGACTGCATCGCCGATCCGGCTGAGGTCGAAGAAGCCATTCAAAAAGAGTTCCCTGGAATAACTGTATTAAAAGTAAAGCTTTCTCCAGAGAATCGCCGAGGGCAAAGGCTGGCTATACTCGAAGTAACGGAGAAAGATGCTACACAACTCCTGGCCAAAGGTAAAATAAAAATCGGCTGGGTGGTGTGCAGAATTCGCCGCCGCGCCATCCCAGTACGATGCTACAGGTGCCTTGGATACGGGCACACCACTTCGAACTGCAAGGGCCCTGACCGTAGTATGCTTTGCTTTAAGTGTGGAGCACCTGGGCATAAGAAAAAAGAGTGCGTTGAGACTCCGCGCTGTTTGCTATGTAATCATCTTAACTCTCAACCGACAGAGCACCTTCACGTTGCAGGAACAGGCGCGTGCCCAATCTTTAGAGAGGCACTAGCAAAAGTAAAAGCAGCTCTAAGGTGATGATCAGGACCCTTCAAATTAACTTGCCCCGTAGCGTCAATGCACAAGATCTGTTAGAGCAGTTCGCCAGATAAAAGGGAGCTGATCTGCTGCTGCTGAGCGAACAACATCGAAATAAGGCCTCACCAGCCTGGTTCTTCTCCGATGACTCCCATACTGCTGCCGTTTGGGTTCGTGGCAGCATGCGACTCCAGATCCAAGGTCACGGCCGTGGAGACGGTTTCGTGTGGATTCGGTGCTCGGGTATAACGATTTTCAGCGTATACCTGACGCCGAATGAGTCAATGCCATCTTTTCAAAATAGACTGGACGCGCTAGAGGATGCTGTTCTGAACACAGATGGCAAAGTACTCGTAGCAGGAGACTTCAACGCCAGAGCCGTTGAGTGGGGCATGTCTCAAACCGATCCCAGAGGGCAACGCATTCTGGACATGTCGTCGAGGACTGGGTTGGTAGTTTTAAATACCAGTAATGTACCGACCTTCCGGCGCTGGGGCTGCGAATGAACAATCCCAGATGTGACATTCGCCTCGGAGTCCCTCGCTTCGAGGACGTTGAACTGGAGAGTACTCGAGGATTACTCAGCGAGTGACCACCAATGCATCGCGTTTGAGATCGGCGATACCACTCCTCGCTCGTCTCAACGATCTTTCACTCCCGGGTGGAATATCGGAAAAATGGACGTAGAGACTTTCGCCAATGTGATTCTAAAAGGCGGAACGACATCGGGATGATCTTCGGGGAACGGAAGGGCTGGAGTCGAGGGAATGGCGGAGTCAACGATGAACCTTATCACTTCTGCCTGTAGCTCATCTATGCCTCGACGGAGGCCTCGACACGACAGGCCTGCTGTACATTGGTGGTCAAAAGATATCGCAGACAAACGAGGCGAGTGTCACAGACTTCGACGTGCAGCTCAGCGGTCGAGAAACGTAGAGGAAGCATCCGATAGGACAGCAGCATACAGATCGGCAAGGAAAGAACTCCGAAGACTCATCAACGAAAGCAAGGCACGCTGCTGGCGAGAACTTGTGGACGATGTGAACAGGGATCCATGGGGGCTCGGCTACAAGGTAGTGTGGCGCAAGCTCGGTACCTCACGGAAGCCGTATTTACTTCAAGCAGATAAGATGGACGGCATAGTGCAGGTGCTTTTTCCAACTCACCCTGTCCGTGTTGATGCTGCCCACGAGGTCGACTCAGGCGAATGTCCATCGTTCACTAAAAATGAGCTGGGGGAAGCGGTGCTTTCTATGAAAGCTCAAAAGGCACCAGGACCAGATGGCATTCCATCCGAGGTGCTACAAATGGTCTTCCACGTTTGTCCTGACTTGCTGTTCAATGTGTTCAACGCTTGCCTGAGAGAAGGTGTGTTCCCATCTCGCTGGAAGGTGGCGAGGCTCACATTGATCAGCAAGGGAAAAGGGGACCCCGGGCTGCCATCTACATACCGGCCGCTTTGTATCCTGGACACAGCCGGGAAGTGTTCGAAAAGCTCATCAAAAGAAGACTCACAGACGCAATTCGTGCTGCAGGGGACCTATCTCCTCGGCAGTATGGCTTTAGAGCAGGGCGATCTACTTCCGATGCCATCATGGAAGTGGTGAATGCAGTCCGTCGAGCCGAAGCGCACAAAACTGAAAAACGAGTTGTCTTGCTAGTGACGCTTGACGTCAGAAATGCCTTCAGCTCCGCCAGATGGTCGGATATTCTTGGCACATTGGAAAATTTTTTCCGATTGCCAGGGTATCTGATGCGGATACTGAGGGATTATTTAAAGGACCGCAGACTGCTCTATGACAAACAAGATGGGCGACGCAGTATGGAGATAACGTCTGGTGTAGCGCAAGGCTCCATACTGGGACCAGACTTGTGGAACGCCACATATGACGGACTATTGAGGCTTGAGCTGCCAGATGAGTCGCGCTTAGTCGGCTATGCAGATGATATAGCAGCACTGGTCGCCGGACGTACAGTCGAACATGCGCAGCGCAGACTGGGAGTGCTAATGCGTCAAGTGAGGGAATGGATGACCACCCGTGGGTTCAGTTTGGCACTAGAGAAAACCGAGGTGGTCATTCTCACGAACAAAAAAATTCCCACTGTAATTCCTTTGCAGATCGGAGATGCGACTGTTGAGTCTAAACTTGCAATAAAATATTTGGGACTATTGATCGATTCCAAAATGAGCTTTTCGGAACAGATCAGGGCAACATCGAAAAAGGCCGCGATGGGCGTCTCAGCTTTGAGTCGACTAATGTGCAACATCGGTGGGCCCACACCGAGCAAACGCCGACTTCTCATGAGTGCTGTACAGTCAGTGCTACTGTACGGCTCTGAGGTTTGGGCCGGAGCTCTCAGTAAGGAGCTGTACCGAAAGCGCTTGGCCCAGGTACAGAGACGAGGAGCTTTGCGGGTTGCGTCTGCATACCGCACTGTCTCTGAGTCGGCGGTGTTGGTGATCGCAGGAGTGATACCCATCGCCCTCCTTGCTAGAGAACGACGGAGAATTTATGACCGTAAAGTGGAGGGCCCAAGATATGCTGTCAACCGAGAAGAGAGGCAGCGCACAATACTCGAGTGGCAACAGTCATGGGAAGGCGACTCCAATGGCCGCTGGACTGCCCGCCTTATAGGGGACGTGGGATCGTGGCTAAATCGAAGGCACGGTGAGACTGATTGTTACCTTACCCAGCTTCTTAGCGGGCATGGGTATTTTCAGTCTTACTTGCACAAGATTGGTAAATCACGGTCCCCAGACTGTATTTTCTGCCCAGGGGAAAGGGATGACGCATGCCACACCTTCTTCAACTGTAGAAGGTGGAACAGGATGCGGCAGGACTTGTGGGAGGTGATGGGAGAGCTTTCTCCAGACAATCTGGTCGGAGAAATGCTGAAAAGTTTCGACAAATGGACCTGCGTGGCACATTACTCTCGGGCAATACTTATTGCCAAAAAATATACGATAGAAAACCTTGGGCGCGGGGTCTAGGGAGGTCTCCTTTCCAGCAGTCCTCCTCCATCCTGCCCCCTCCCGCTGGAGGGAGATTTCTCTAGACTGATGGCGCCCTAGCGTGAAGTAAAAAAGAGGCCTAGCCCGAAGTAATGTGTCAAACGGTTCCAGGCTAGGATCTCTTGACAGGGAGGGTGTTTAGTGGGTAGTCTGTTAGTTTTTTGCCTTCACCCCCCAACCCAAAAAAAAAAAAAAACTATCATATTATGTTAAGAAAATACCAAATAAGAACTTAGAAACATTAAATATAAAAATAGATCAAGTTGTCTTTTATAACGAAGAATATTGTATATATTATTTTTCAATAGATAAAAAATGCTCAAAAACCAAGTTAGCTTGTAAGACAAATAACTGCATGGTCAACATGGAGAACGAATATTATAAAGGAGAAACCGCTGAAGGACTCTTACTGTTAAGAAATGTTAAAAACAAAAATCAATCAAAATTTAGAAACATAACTGTAAAATAAGAACCACAAAAGAACTGCAAATAAACCAAAATAAAGAATTTCAACAATTGCTTATTTTAAATCCCATTAAAAATATAACTAGGTATAATTACGGAATGAATGTGGATAAATTGGAAATGGAAAATATTGGAAACATACGAAAGCTTGAAGAAGCAAAATATTTACACATTTCTTAACTGAATTGATGCTAAGTCAATACATTTGCCTATTCAATTGCTTTGATTGACGAGTGATCAAAATAAAACAAATATTCATCTTTGCTTCACAGAAACTTGATTATCCACTCTTACTTATCTTGTGGAAACATCCATCCTTTCGATAATAAACCAAATTAACTAAACATCCACATATCATGAGTGCAAAAGTACAACCTTGCAATTTCAACATCATAAAAAAACCCAGTTCTTAGATCAAAAGAGGAGGTGTTAGTAGTCAAACCTACAGTTAAGTTCGAAGTTATTTTAATGAAAACTGAGGAAAATAAAATTTAATTTTTTGTTATCATAACGCTAGACAAATAGCGTAACTGGCGCAGGCATAATTGTTTACGAAGATGCCAAACTGACTCACTTGGGTCTTCATCGGTTCTACGCTATTGTGGTTTCTTGATTATGAACTGTAAGATAAGACTGAATTGTTCTGATGGACGATTTTCTTGCCCATAAAATGTCAGAGCTGTTTTTTTTTTCAAAATAAATCTGCACTATTTGCAGACATTGCCCAGGCGTCAACTCGTTAATCATAAAATAGAACCAAATAAACCATAAAAAGCATGACAGTTGTCACACCATACGTAGCATTGAGAAGTGTTCCCAACTTAAAATTCTACTCCTCTTTAAAACCACCCAAACAAATAAAAGCGATGTTTCTATCTAAAAAGAAGAAGCTGATGAGCAAGGATGAAGAAAACTGTGAGTCATGGTTATTTCAACTAATTAAGTAATATCCTTTCAAAATATTGTTGAGAGATCGAATACTTTTACGGTTCCAGGCTAGGATCTCTTGACAGGGGGGGTGTTTAGTGGGTAGTTTGGTAGCATGCGCTGCTAGGAGTCCCACACTCCGGGCGTAAATTGCCTTCATCCCCCAACCCAAAAAAAATTACTTTTGCAATTATTTTTTACAGCTTCAGTAATTACCGTTGCAAATTATGTTTTATTACATCAATCAAATCGTTATAGAATAAGTATCTTTAGACCTGTTTGTGCTTAAGCATAAATTGTAAAGAAAATATATTAAGCCGTTGAAGAAGAACGTACGACTTCGATTCTTGAGTTAAAAAAATCAAAAAATTGAAAAGAACCCAGCAGAAAAAACGGATCGCCGTCGATACGCATTCGTATCGCCGTGTCGAAAAATGAGTTGGCCGGCGAATTCGAATCATCTGGGAATAATATGTCACGCCATGGCATATCGCCAACGCTTCGCCGTGGCGATTTATTAGTGAACTGCCCCGGGGATGTGTTTATGATCCGACGTGGCGATTTGGTTTCGATGTGCCGCAGTACTTCAGATCGCTGTTGAAATTATTCGAAATGGCGATACTAATTCACATCGTCGGCAATCGTTTTGTTTGCTGTATGTTCTGAAATGAAAGTTTTCCAGGTTATTTCCTGCAAGCTAATTTTGCCTGAAAAACTCATTGAATAAAAAGTATTCAATAAAAATAAAAAAAGAACTGAACTAAAAATGAACGAAACCTGATGAAATAAATTTTGCGAAATTGTTTGTAACAATTTAAAACTCAATCGTAAGTAAATTGGCAAAAAATTTGGCATTGATTCTTTAAAATTAGTTTTATCATATGTAGGGCATTTAAAGTCGGTTTTGTTTTTAAAGTACAGTAGCATTTAAAGTCGGTTGTAGGATTTGAGTCTGAAAGGATATTTATGTTGTTGAATTTCAACGTAATATAATGTGATGTGATTAATGGGAGTGTTAGTTAAACTACGTGAGTCCCTTGGAACGTCTTATATGCAGTGCCCTAGAAATTTTAACACTTCATTCAGTGTCGAATTATTTACTAAATATTTTGCAGCTCACTCTGCCAATTCGGAAACAATGTTATTTTTAATTCTACTATCGACATTACTTTGAACGGTAAAAATATAAGTTAAACGGACTGAAATATATATTATTCAGTCGCTACAACTTATATTTTTTACAACTTATATATATGAAACGTTATCGTTTGTAATGTTAGCATAACTATTACGGAATGTCGAATCGGAAGGAGTGTAAGGAGTGGTCCTGAAGTCAATCGGCAAATAATTCATAATATTCCAAGCTTCTTTTTGAACTGTTTTTCGCGACATTGTCATCAATACGAACGGCTTCCATGGTAGAATTGTATCTGAACTAAGTAAGAAACATTTTTGATTTGAACACATATTAGAGAAAATAATTGGTTACACATGATTATTATCGTCTCGAGCTTTCATAAGTACTAGATCAGATTATTGTTTTTTAAAGGAATCTCTAAGATTCTTACAGACTCCACGTTAACAAAATAGGAATACAAAGAGGCTGTAAAGAAAGTCTTTTCTTCATGAAAGAAATTGAATTGTAGAATTAATTCTGTTTATATAAGGTCACAGAGAATCTGTAAACCATCGAAACATGGAGAATACACTCAAGCTGATGGAAAAAATTCATGTCTTGCACGTCTTAATAAAAACAGGAAAAGGAAAACTGACGAGCTCCGAAGATCTGCAGTTTATCAATAAAATTGGGAAACAGTAAAGTTCGGAAAATTGCTATATGCATAAACGCAAAACTCGCTGAAATTTACAGAAAATTCAAGCACAACATATTTAGGAGTTCATAAAAATGATTTACAATAATTACGTCACATGTCTTGCACATGATGACCCCTTTCATTTTCTTCAAACGCTCAAGCGTACAACTAACCCTCATACAGGGATTAAATGGTCTGGGTTATTTTAAGGCTATAAAAGATGCAAATAGCAATTGTATAGCCAACAACATTCACAGGGACGTCTAGACTAGACATGTAATGAATAGCCTAATAAAAGGATAATATGTTAATTATATATGCAGATGTTAAGTAAATTCGTTAAGTAGTTAAGTAAGGATTTTTCTATAAATAGTTAGATGTAAGCAATTATTTTGTGAGTTACAGTTGTCAAATAGAAGCATAAAGACGCACAGGAAATTCAATCGTTTTATTTTCTCCCTCTGCGATTCACGAAGCAGTTTGCATATAATTCAATATTATACTAGTTTGGTGACCAGCCTATACGTCAGTACGGCTTCCTGTCTGTCCACTAGTTTCTCGAGTTTTCTGAGTAACTACGGATGCTCCAATCTTGAAATACTGTAAACGAGTCAAAAGAAATGACTTATTCTAATTAGGATATAAATTAGTTGAGTACACAGCACAAAGTTTCTGTCAGAGGGACATTCATGATATGTAGTCATCAATGGAAAGTGCCAACGTGACGTCACTTTAAACGGTCGCCATTTTCTTGCGGTGCTGCCAATATTAGTGAATGTATGAAATATCAATGATATATATGTCAATAAACAATAAACTAATCAAAAACAACGCACAAATGATTACATTTGATCGTGTAAATAACCTTTTGTGAAAATGCTGCACAAGGTGATGCGTGATCAAGAAAATAATTGGAAATTCCACGATGCAAATTAGTAATGTAGAACGAGAGTATGAGTCCGAAAATGGATAACCAAAAATGTCACATAGAACTCTTAGCTGAGACTGACAAGAGCAAACTGATTAACAACCCATAAAAATAAAAATGGGTCCAGAAAACAGGAAAAAGAAATGTTTTCTTGTTCACTCTGTCCATAGATTTACGCGCCCCATATGCTATTTTCCGACTTTTGTTCGTTCTGGCGAAGAATAGGCGATCCGAATTTAGTTCGCCTTGAGCTAAATTCCGACAAATTGTTTGCTCGGAAGCGTTCTGTCTTTTTGATCAGCTTAATCAAATTTAAGCTTTTACAAAGCTTTTACAAATAGTAAATATATTTTCCAATGGATCCCTGTTGAAAAACAAATTCAGCATGTTCCGCATGCTGAATGTGTTACATGTTTTAGTAAGCCGTTGGCGAAAATTCTTGCATTTCAAACTCAATCGCTGGCGGAACTCTTCGTCTTCTTGAAAAACTTCACAAGACCATAAATGAATAAAAAGCATGCCACTTACCAGTGGCACACCCCACCCAGCAGACAATACGAATCGCCGTCGATACGAATTCGTATCGCCGCGTCGGAAAATGAGTTCGCTGGCGGATCCGGAAGCGATCCGAATTTGAATCGTCTGCGAACAATATGTCACCTCGGGACGAATTACCGCGGCGTATCGCAAACGACTCCCCATGCCGTATCGCAAACGGTTCGCCGATTTATTAGTGAACTGCCCCGGCGATATAACCCAGCCTTGGGGTTAGAATGACGGTCCCAAGCCCGTGTAAATGGGGAGGGGAGGTGTCAGTGGCGTTGGTCTTTTGTCGAGTGAAACCGTTGTGAGTAAGAAGTGACGACAGACGTACAGAAGGACGATCTATGTTTGTGAAAAGTCCACGAGATAAAATGTTGAAACCGCTGTATGAGAGAGAGTGATGCTGTATGAAGGAGTGATGCTGTATGAGAGCAATCGGAAGGACCTGACTATAATAAGTACCGAAGACGTCGCTTACGGGATTTGGCTCGGCCCGTAGTGTACCGAGGGAAAAGTGTAGCAACCTAGCCGCTGTTGTTGAAACGGATAACCTGTTGAACTGATGTACCGATGTAACGATATAACAAACGAAAAGCGAGGATTTGAGGTTCTATACTGCTGAGGAGAGGTTGATCTAATGAGTACCCATGACGTCACCAGAAAGCGGTTCCAAATGTTGGGAATCATGAGTCTACTATGAGAAAGTTAAGTGAAGCTGAACCGAAGGGTGTTAGTTGCCGAGATGATTTGATGACAATGATGATTGACGAATAGACCTGACTCTAGATGAAAGTAAGTTGTGGGCTGAAGTTAACGAACTTCATGTTGACTGCAGTGCAAGTGTCTGATGTGCTAAAGATGTAATAGCTGGATTAATGAAGTAGTTGAGTGTCGGAAGAGTTTGCAGATGGAATTGACGAAAGAGATGGAAGATGTTAGACGTAATTGACGGAAGAGATGGAGAAACTGATGAACAGTTTAATTATTGGTAATGTTGCAATTGTTGATAGTGATATGTGTTGCTGGACTGACTGAAGACTTTGAGAAACTGAATGTAACTGACTGAGTGCTATGTAGACGAAGTGAGTTAAATATTGTTAACAGGTCGAAAAGCTTGTATTACAACATCAACTATGTTGCTGATGTGGATGCAAGACTAGTACACCTGTTAAAAGTGAAATAGAAAATGTTGAGTAACTGGTGCAGTGAATGTTGTTCTTATGTTGTGACGGTGTTAACCCGGACCCTATAGACTAGTGCTATAGGAATCCGGGTGAACGCAGGGGGGCTGATGGTCTTGGCTTCGGTTTGTTCCATTCAGTCTTTGAGGAGTACTGACCCCACGTAACCGAGGTATTAGAAAGGGCCATCAGTTCCGTGCACCTGGAGCAAAAATTGAGAGTTTTTCTTGAAGAGTAGAGAAGCGAAACCTGATCAGAGGTTATTTGAACCACAGGTAAGGGGGACGCCCATGACAGGTTACTGTTAGCCCCCTACACGGTGAGGAGCCTATCCTGGCTGAAACGTGGTGGTTGTGGTTTCGAAAGCTAGAGAGTGGCGTAGAGCACTCACCAGTTGTGTTCGGGAATCCAGGTAGCTTAAATAAATTGGGACCTAGGACTGAGACTTGTCTCAGATTCTAGGGGTGGTGGTTGACAGATTGTTTCAACCCCGTCTATGGTGACCGTGGGACTAAGCAGTCAAGGCAGGTGTTCACGTTAATTCACGACACTTCATGCCCCGGCGATGTGTTTGTAATCCGACGTGGCGATTTGTTTTCGATTTGCTGCAGTGCTTCGAATCGCTGTTGAAATTAATCGAAATGGCGATACGAATTCACATCGTTGGCAATCGTTTTCTTGGTTGTAATTTTTGAAATAAAAGATTTCCAGGTTATTTTCCTGCGAGTTTATATTGCCTGCAAACCCCATTAAATAAAAAGTTTTTAGAAAAGTTAAGAAAACTGGCTTGCAAATGGCCTAAAACCGATGAAATAAGTTTTGCGAAATCAGTTTCAAATCAGTTTCTCCGTTTTGTAACTTTGTTTGTAATAACTTAAAAATCAATCGTAAGTAAACTTGGGAGAACAAATTTGGAATTGATTCTTTGAAATTTGTTTTATCATATTTAGGACATTTAAAGTCGGTTTTGTTTTGTTTTTTTGGAAGCTTTCATTTGATAAAAAAAACAACATTTTGTTCCATGTATTCGATTTTGGTCAATCGAATCACAAAAAATTGATGTCTTAATTTAAAACACAATTGTATTTTATTTCAAACCTAGACCAATAAACCGTTTAAAATTAAAATAGAAAAGGATAACTTAAAAACTGATAGGATTTGAGTCTGATAGGATATTTATAATGTTGAATTTAAACGTAATATAATGTGATGAAGTTGTTGCTAATTTCAGTAATTTTTTATGTTACGTTTTCTGCGTCTGCATCTACAGATGTAACATTAATGGGAGTGCTATTCAAACTACGTGCATTCTTTGGAACACCTTAAATGTAGTGCCCTACAAGTTTTAACAGTTCATTTAGTGCCGAATTATTTATTAAATATTTTGCAGCCCACTCTGCCAATTCGGAAACAATATTATTCTCAATTCTACTGTCGACATTACTTTGAACGGTAAAAATATAAGTTGTTGGGACTGAAATATATATGATTCAGTCCAAAGTTACAACTTATATATATGAAACGCTATCGTTTGTAATGTCGGCACAACAATTAAGGAATGGCGAATCGGCACGAGTTTTAGGAGTGTACCTGAAGTCAATGGTCAAATTATTGATAATATTTCAAGCTTCCTTTTGCACTGTTTGTCGTGACATTGTCATCAATACGAACCGGCTTCCATGGTGGAATTGAACCTTACTAAGAAAGAAACATTTTTGATTTCAACACATTTTAAAGAAAAATAATTGATTATACATAATTATTATCGTCTGGAGCTTCCATAAGTGCCAGCTCAGATTATTGTTTTCTTAAAAAGGAATGTATAAGATTCTTACAGACTCCTAGGAATAAACTAGGAATACGAACAGTCTTTCTTTTCTGTCACAAAATCTTTTCTTCATCAAAAAAATTGAATAGTAGGCTTCATTCTGTTTATATAAAGTTACAGAAAATCAGTAAGCCATCAAAACATGGAGAATACACTCAAGCTGATGGAAAAAATTCATGTCTTGCACGTCTTAATGAAAACAGGGAAAGGAAAACTGACGAGCTCCAAAAATGTGCTGTTTATCAATAAAATCGGGAGACAGTAAAGCTCGGATAATTGCAATATGCATAAACGCAAAACTCGCAGAATTTCACAGAGAGCTCAAGCACAGCGTTTTTAGGAGTTCATAAAACTGATTAACAATATTCTACTACTTTGGCAACCTGTCCGTGAGTACGCCGTCCTGTCTGTCTACTCGCTTCTCATGTTTTCTCAGTAACGGCGGACGCTCCATACATAAATATTGTAAACGAGTCAAAAGAGATGACTTCTTCTAAATAAGATATAAATAAGTCGAGTACACAGACCAACGTTTCTGTCAAAAGGACTTTGTACTCAAACTATAATATGTAGTCCACCAACAGAGAGCGAAGCCATCGTGACGTCACTTTAAACGGCCGCCATTTTGTTGCGGTGATGCCAATACTAGTAAATGTATGAGATCTCGAAGATATTTATGTTACACATACTATCTGAAAATGTTAAGAATATCAAATCAAAACTGTGGTGTTGGAAAGCCCATATAGTAGTGAAGTCATGTGTAGTTGTCATTGTAATTGGTGAAAATTGGAGAAAAGAACAACAGAAGCAGCTGTAATGCTGATTATGAATTTATTCAGTATTCTAATCAGCATAACAGTTGTTTCTTTTGTTGTCCAATGTACACTTCATTACATGCACCTACAGTAGAATGCCGATAATCCATGTATCCACATTGTGATTTCAAAATATCAATCACTTTATATTGTTTAAAGAATTTTTTATAATTGATATCAGCGGCTTACACATATAGAAAGTTCATATATTCAACATCGGTAATTTCAGATTTTATAAAAAATTATTTATTTATTTAAATGAAATTCACTTAGTTCACACACGTTCACCCTATCTAAGGTGCTAATGCAACCAGACATTCTAACACTTAACTAACTAATTTGTTGTTGTAAGATATGTTGTAAAGTATTGTAAAAAATGCAGACAAAGCGTCAGCACTTAATACGTATATTATTTGGAATTTAACTGGCGTTCCGATAGCTGGTCGAGAATCCATGAATAGCGAAAGGTTCATACCGGTTCGGAGTTCCAAGATTAGTAAAATATCACTCTTTCGAATCCTAATGATCCTAAACTAATTTGTGTTTTTTTTTTTAACTCAACACATAATTAACACTTAACTTGCGCAGTCGGAAAACAAATCAAGAAGAACGCACAAATGATAACTCTTGATCGCGTAAAAAACCAATTTTGAAAAAGCCGCACAAGGATAATGCGTGATCAAGAAATAATTGGGAATTTCGCGATGCAAATTAACCATTAAAAATCAGACCGACCGAGTCCTAAAACGGATAACCTAATAAGTCACTTAAAACTCTTCGCTGAGACTGGCAATAGCAATCTGGAAAAACAGGAAAAAGAAATGTTTTCTTGTTCGCTCTTTTCATAGTTTTACGCGCTGCATAGGCTATTTTCTGACTCATGTTCGCTTTGACGAAGAAAAGGCGATCCGGATTTAGTTCACCTAAGCGAAATTCCTACAAAATGTTTGCTGGGATTGCTCATGAGTGGAACGACAAAGCGGTGAAAACTAGAAAAAATATGCGACGCAAAGTATTAAACGTCGAAAGTACGAATGTGATTTACAGTAATCATTAATTTTTTTGCGATATTTTTATTGGGATTTCATTTTTTACCTTCAAACAAGATAAATGAATTGACCATAAAAATACCACAGAAAAAAAGTAATTAGAATGACGCTGACACAATGTGACGCTTTCTCTACAATATGTCTGTACCAACCTTTAAGTAATTCTCACGTAAATGTGTTGTCCGTGATGCTTTAGAAATATTTTTTATAAAATGTTATAAAATTTTCGAAATTTAAAATTTTGGATCAGCTAGGGAGAGCGAATTTCGAACATAAAACTGGGAAAATAATGGCTTTGATTGCTTTGAGAAAACATTCCATGCTTAGGATTCAGAAATGAGTGAGAAATTTCCATTGAAAATTGCTCTTATCAGTTTGATATAGTTGCAATTTATGTGAATATAATAACAGCAAGAAAGAATGCAGATATGAGGAAAGATCAGATAAACTTTAAGTAGAAATCCGATACCCTACATCAATATTTTTTCTGAATTTAAAATAGAAAATCAATACACCACACTGAAAAAAACGATGGAATTTTTAAAACAACATATATTATTAAAGGCAATCTTTACTAAAATAAACTTAAACCAGTTTGTTTGCGAATAAAGGTTGTAGATGCAATTTTGTTTCAACTTATAATGTACGATTTATGACAATTCTGATCTAGTTCATATCATTTTTGTCTGATCTATTTCAGTCTATATCATTTTTGATTTAAATACCTGAAATTGAGGGCATTACTATTAAATAAGATTGTAAGTTTTATTTCTTATTAATAAAGTATGATAAGATTATCTCATCGACAGACGACAATTTTCATTAAAAAGCAAATATTTGACTCACCTAAGTACATGTTGGTACCATATATTGGCTTATGAAGCGAAAAGAAAAGCAGTTGAATGTTTATGTAAGTGTGTAAAATCGCGGCCATAGTTTTATCTACAATTAAAAAGACGATTGTTATTCTAATATTTGTAAAATTGAAACATATCACAAATATAAAGAAAAAAGCATAAACATATGAATCACCAACCAACTAGTCCTTTGGAATTAGCTTGATTTTTATGATTAAAAAAAATTGACCTGCGTGCGACCTTTAATATATCCTCAAAGTTCAATGAAAGCTAAAGTTTCATTGGTTTTAAATAAATTATTCTGCGATAGTGTTTTCACTTCATGTTGCTATCGCGTCAGCAGGGACTCACCACCAACTATTCTTTTCACTTAAACTTAAACTTTCATATACTTCTTGACACAATCGAGAACCCTTCCATTTTATCATTCAAGTTCACCAGCAACATGGGGAGTGTAGCATTAGTTCCTTGATTGATTCGTTACATTCCTGTATAGTTTCTATAGACATGAGAGAAACAATGCCGAGATGTTTCAATTTAATGGTTGCTTATTTGTGATCCACGCATAAACTATCCTTGCAACATTTTATCGAAGAACATTTCTTTATATTAATTAAGATGGTATAGATTGATCTTATTGCAATCAACGTCGCGGACCAAATCCCTACTCTATTCCATCTAATATCAATTATATCAATTAAATTGTACGTTCAAGCAAATATTATCTAAGTGCAACGAATCTAATAATTTGCGCTCTCAGCGACATATGTACAACAATTACAGACAAAAGCTACACATCAGTAATGACGTAGATTTCTCAGCCGATTGCGAAAGCTGAGAAAAAATGTCTTGAAAAGTTGCGTGTGACGATAGCTCACGTATGGGTAAGAATGTGCATGGTGATAACTCCTCCCTCCTTAAAAATCGGTGTCCAACAGATTAGCAAGACAAGAAAATGCACTGGAGCCGAGATATTGGAGCTGAGTTTAGTATAAGTAACGAGCACGATCTGCGAAAATAAAATACCAGGAAGATTGCAGCAAGGGCTGTTAAAAGGAATTTGTTTTTTTTTATAATTACTTTATGTCCAGCATTCCATGTCTTAATGTCCACAATTCTATAGCCTTAATTTTTTTCCATAAGGCAAGGTTTGATAAAAGTAATAATTCCACCCTCCGGAATTTTCTTTAATTGCGTGTAAATTTTCGACCTCAAATTTACAGGATAGATATACGACTTAATGTAGATTGGGTCTGATGTGGGAGTCTTGACGTCTGCTCTTACGTTTGTTCCAACAATTCCTCTATCACTTGCCGGTCCGAAAAGTTTGGCATGCCTTTCTTGGATGGTTTGCAATTTCGAAAGAAATTTCGACTCCTGGTCATGTCGGGAAGATGATTGCACTTAACCTCCACATGATTAACTTGGTTGGATTATTTTGCCCTTCAGAGGAATTCTATATCCAACCTGACTTTTAATACGTAATTTTTCCTGTAGATGATTGCATCTAATTCCTTCTAGGTGTCATCCCCGATAATTCCGTCACAACCACACTTTTAAAAAATGTCCTCTTTCCTTTTTTCGATAAGGATATCTCACCTGCCGTATACTCAATTATGAAATTTAAAAAAAAATTTTATTAGTACCCGTATCAAATTTTTAGGATCTACACATCGCGCGTAGAATATCCTATGTATGGAACACTAGAGAGGCGTTCATAAGAAAATTTGGAGTGGTTTCCTTCCCAGTCAGGGCAAAACTTCTCAAGTAAGGCTATTTCATTATCCTAAACATACTGCTTATTCGGGTTTATAAGCCTCATTGAGTGCTGAAAGAGTTATAAATGCGTTGCGATTTGCTAGGGAGGTTCGCAGACTCTTTGAACTTTCTGGTTGAAGTGGAAAGGACTGTTCATATGATCAAACTGCCGTGTGTGAATAAATCTAGCAACATCCATTGGAGTATATGGTTTGGGTTGCGTGGGCGTGAGTGGATTATTGATCCTGTGTCGAAACATTTGATTTCTATCTGCTAAGCCCACTTGCTTGTAAGGCGTAGATATCTTAGGATTGCCTTTATTAAAATGAGGACTATAGAGCTGGACGATGGGCGCCACAAATGTATTGCTACTTTGCCGTTGTTGAATGGAAAAATGCCTAAAGTTTAAGTTTGGAACGTCTAAGCAGGATGCAGGATGCATCTGAATTCTGCTTTCTTAACTACCATCGTTCGTGAAGGATTTCAGAAACATCTCTAATGAGCGCGGCGATAGTTTCCTGGAATCAGCCCTCGTTTATAATTTTATTTATTAGGAGCGACAACCCGTGATACGCCACATAGAATTTATCGAAACGCTTGTTATACTATGACATAGAACGCAATGGATGCTTTCGTTATATATTATAATATATATTTGTCAAAATGAAGTGATAGGCACTTATTTATGTAGGACGAAATATCATCAAAAATGTTATACGATATGAGGGCAGCATCAGCTGGCTCTCGAATTTTTTGGCGGATATGGCAAAGTGTGTTTCTGAATAGCGGGTTTTCATGCACTGTTTCATAAGTGTGAAGGATTTTGTTCACATTTAAAAAAAGTAAATACTGAATCGGATTGCCATCAATGGGTAACGGTCTCTCACAAAGTCTGATAATTTCTTTATGCCGTCAAAATCCTTCTCCGTTGTAGGTAAGATTGAGTCTTTCGAAAGTAAAGAATTTCGTAAAGGATCAATGAGCCATAACCGATCGATTGCTAAAAATCTGGCCTCACTTTGCTTATTTTTGCTAATGTACGAGCTAAAATTTTCAAAGTCAAGCGTTTGATTATTTGGCAAGTTTGATGTAAGCATTTACTTTCCCGTTCAATTTACGAAGACATTCGGGAATGCATTCCATTTCGAATTAGAAAATTTCAAAAACAATCAACCTATCCCAATCTCCTCTAAGAACTGTCGACAAACGTTGTCCACAGACTTTAATCAAAAATTTCATTTTAGATGCACCGAAGTAACTTATATTTTTTCTCATAAACTTTTCAAGGTGAAACAAGCCGTACATTAAGGCAATACATACTGTTGGTGCTTGCATCATGATGTTGCTACTCGTTTAGTTCGCATTGATCCTTTTTAGCGCAATCCGTTGAAAAGAGCCTACTGCGGTAAAAAAATTTCACATATGAAATTTTAGACCCATTGTTGCTTTACTCAAAAACTTGTCCGACTCGGGCATCTGCTTGTGGATCGCGTTACTGCTACCAGCATTTGATGAGCTTCAAATAATTATTCTCCAGTTAAAACTGTGTTCTTATCGAAAGATTAACTGCGGTCCGCAAGTTAGCTGGGTTTTCATGGAATGGTCGTATAGAATACTTTATGATACACGCAATTTTTACTCGGAGTATTTGCCCATGAAGCAATTTTGGGCTTACAAATACCGTGTTCTTATGGGCCGGTCTTAAAAACCACCTGTTGACGCCAGTTATGACGCGCCCGTCCACGCGATGGGCAAAGAAAAATAAAAGATGTTGCTTCACTGTATAGATATATATATATATATGTTTATATACATCTGTATAGATATATACATATATAATCTACACTGTATAGACATATGTATGTAGATATAAAACCGACGTCGCGAACAAAAACCTGTTTCTTAATTGATTCTATTCAATTCATATCAATTAAATGGCACCTGTAAGCATATATTACCTAGGTGAGTTGAATCGGATGATTTGCATTCGCAGCGACAGGTGTCCAACAATTGTATTCAAATGCTATGTCATCATTTATAATGTAGACGAATCAACCCATCGGAGAATGCAGTGGAAAATGAACGCTGTGAACGCTGCAAAATTTTTTATTTTGCAGATTACATGATTTAGTGAGAAAGGGAGTTTTATGTGAACTGGTCAGAAATGTAATCGATGATTTATTTTAATGACAAGGTATATGTTTTTCTATTCACCTAGGAATCACTGAGATTCTGCTATTATTTTGAATATCAAGTTGCTTGTTACTCTACTTTAGGCACGAATGGAGCCGAACATTTGAATAGCTGATAAGGGGTAAGCAAGATAAGTTAAAAACTTTGGACACTCACGTACCCTTATGTACACGGGTAGGGCCTCTCTTCAGGTAACATATCTTCATATGAAGTACCATATACGTGTTAAAGTCTTTTGTTGTTTGTTTACCGAATAAATTGGCCAAAATATAATGTATTATTATAATACATTATATCTGATATTATATCTGGGCCACTGGAATACTCTCAGAGCATTACAGAAAAAAGTATATATTTACCCCATTTAGTTAATAAAGCAACCTCTCACGTAACATAGTGCACGAAAATTAACTTAAATCAGAGGAATGTATATGATAGTTGTTATTATGAATTAGCATGTATTATATGTGTTCTAGATTTGATCTATTTGATTTTACTCTAGCAGTTTGGATATATGTTATTCATTATTAAGTGAGATTAAAGGAAAATGTTTAGTAAAACAAATAAAATTCTAGTAGTTACGGTTGAATCTCGTGTGATTGTCCGTTTGTTTGGGGTGGTATTGCAATATATTCAATTATATCAGCTCATTTATATATACTAGTATGTTTTAACCATGTTAAAAATCTTGCATATGTACCTATGAGTCACCCATGACAGGTCTGTATTGCCCAAAAACGGAAAGCTCTTCTTACCAGCTTGCATAAATTCTCACTCTATTTCAAGTCTATACTTTTAGTGCAATTTTAAATGTTTTTTAATTTACAGTTTATATTTCTTTTTCAAAAATTTTATTCTTGAAACATTAAATTGTTTCATTTAAAAATCTGGTGTTAGGTTAGAAGTGTTAATAATATACTTTGTGAGGATTCTTACTTTAATATATTCTATCCCTTAGCGAGTAATATGAATTGACGTGATAAGTATTCTGAATAGTGTACCCGTCAACTAAGCAGACCTTTCTTATTCCGGATATGTTGGCGAAAGCTTGGTAACCAAGGTGGCGTAAATAATTTGCAATTTTTTTATAATTTACTATGAAACTAATAAATGTTTTTTTGCTTCTTGTTTCTTTCATCTTGCAACATAGAGACTTCAAAGTACTTTGGATTTATACTTTGAAAATCTAGTGTGTATGTGTATGTGTATTCCATACACTTTGTGTAAACATTCTGAACATAAATAATAAAAAGATCCAGGAAATAACGGTTAGATAATTAAATGCATACGAAATTTGTTCACAACGTTAAAGACAAAGACGGCAAATCGAACAAACAGCATTTAAAGCCGAAAATGGTTGACGATTGAATCAATAAAAGAACAATACGAAAATAGCAAACTGCCTAGATACACCGTAAACTTTTAAGTTGATTTAATGACGTAATGATTTAAGTGCAAATATTTCCAATTCCCATCAGAAAATGAATTTCAATTTTTCGAAGTTATCAATCAATAGATTTCAATTATTTGATACACTCTGCGCAAAGTTGAATGAATGGAAGATCAATTATCCATTCCCAGTCATAAGTTGAAAATTTGACTTTGCCTATCCGCAGGTTCATAAAATCAAATATTCAGCGAGCATTTAAGTTTACCACTTAAAATTCAACCTTATGCGCTACTTAATGGTAATCGAAAAATGTATCCCCTCTCCTTTATCGCCTCTCCTCTAGAAAAATTATGAAGTCATGGTTCAGTTTTGCAAATTGTAATCAAGATGGCACCGTCATAGGGTTTATTTTCACATTTGAAAACATTTTTTTTATGTTCACAACGAATCGCGCCGCATCGCGTGATGAATTAATGAAATTGAACTCCCAACACGTCCAAATGACATTTTATCACTAGTTATTATATGAGTCTTAACGATTCAAAATTTGATACGTTATACTGCAATGTGACTGCAATGGAACAACAACTGGTTGTATTATAAATCGATTGAAACTCAAAAATCATTTTATTAACTATCAACTATACTTACTCAACTATTTTACTCTAATATTGAATAACCTTACTGTTC
>CATOZT010000338.1:0-40889 GCA_954870665.1 Stratiomys singularior
CATCACCCATCAATCATCAATCATCAATCATCAATCATCAATCATCAATCATCAATCATCAATCATCAATCATCAATCATCAATCATCAACCATCAATCATCAATCATCAATCATCAATCATCAATCATCAATCATCAATCATCAATCATCAACCATCAATCATCAATCATCAATCATCAATCATCAATCATCAATCATCAATCATCAATCATCAATCATCAATCATCAATCATCAATGATAAATCATCAATCATCAATCACCAATCATCAATCATCAATCAGCAATCATCAATCATCAATCATCAATCATCAATCATCAATCATCAATCATCAATCATCAATCATCAATCATCAATCATCAATCATCAATCATCAATCATCAATCATCAATCATCAATCATCAATTATCAATCATCAATCATCAATCATCAATCATCAATCATCAATCATCAATCATCAATCATCAATCATCAATCATCAATCATCAATCATCAATCATTAATCATCAATCATCAATCATCAATCATCGATCATCAATCATCAATCATCAATCATCAATCATGAATCATCAATCATCAATCATCAAGCATCAATCATCAATCATCAATCATAAATCATCAATCATTAATCATTAATTTGCAATCATCAGTCATCAATCCTCAATCATCAATCATCAATCGTCAATCATCACCCATCAATCATCAATCATCAATCATCAATCTTCAATCATCAATCATCAATCATCAATCATCGTTAATCAATGATCAATCATCAATCATCAATCATCAATCATCAATCATCAATCATCAATCATCAATCATCAATCATCAATCATCAATCATCAATCATCAATCATCAATCATCAATCATCAATCATCAATCATCAATCATCAATCATCAATCATCAATTCATCAATCATCAATCATCAATCATCAATCATCAATCATCAATCATCAATCATCAATCATCAATCATCAATCATCAATCATCAATCATCAATCATCAATCATCAATCATCAATCATCAATCATCAATCATCAATCATCAATCATCAATCGTCAATCATCAATCATCAATCATCAATTATCAATCATCAATGATCAATCATTAATCATCAATCTTCAATCATCAATCATCAATCATCGTTAATCAATCATCAATCATCAATCATCAATCATCAATCAGCGATCATCAATCATCAGTCATCAATCATCAACCATAAATCATCAATCATCAATCATCAATCATCAATCATCAATCATCAATCATCAATCATCAATCATCAATCTTCAATCATCAATCATCAATCATCAATCATCAATCATCAATCATCAATCATCAATCATCAATCATCAATCATCAATCATCAATCATCAATCATCAATCATCAATCATCAATCATCAATCATCAATCTTCAATCATCAATCATCAATCATCAATCATCAATCATCAATCATCAATCATCAATCATCAATCATCAATCATCAATCATCAATCATCAATCATCAATCATCAATCATCAATCATCAATCATCAATCATGAATTATCAATCATCAATCATCAATCATCAATCATCAATCATCAATCATCAATCATCAATCATCAATCATCAATCATCAATCATCAATCATGAATCATGAATCATGAATCATGAATCATGAATCATGAATCATCAATCATCAATCATCAATCATCAATCATCAATCATCAATCATCAATCATCAATCATCATTCATCAATCATCAATAATCAATCACCAATCATCACTTATCAATCCACAACCAGGAATCATCACTTAGCTATCATCAATGGGAATTGATTGATCATCAATCATCAATCAGCAATCATCTATCATCAATCATAAATCATCAATCATCAATCATCAATCATCAATCAACGATCATCAATCATCAATCGTCAATCATCTTTCATCAGTCACCAATTATCAATTCGCAATCATCAATCTTCAATCATCAACCATCAATCATTAATCATCAATCATCAATCATCAATCATCAATCATCAATCATCAATCATCAATCCTCAATCTTCAATCATCAATCATAAATCATCAATCATCAATCACCAATCATCAATCATCAATCATCAATCATCAATCATCAATCATCAATCATTAATCATTAATCATCAATCATCAACATCAATCATCAATCATCAATCATCAATAATCAATCACCAGTCATCAATTTTCAATCATCAATCATCAATCATCAATCATCAATCATGAATCATCAAATATCAATCATCAATTATCAATCCACAACCATGAATCATCAAAGCTCAATGATTGATCATCAATCATCAATCATCAATCCTCAATCATCAATCATCAATCATCAATCATCAATCATCAATTATCAATTATCAATCACCAATCAGCAATCATCAATCATCAATCATCAATCATTAATCATCAATTATCAATCATTAATCATCAATCATCAATCATCAATCATCAATCATTAATCATGAATCATGAATCATGATTCATCAAACATCAATCATCAAACATCAATCATCAGTCATCAATCATCAATCATGAATCATCAATCATCAATCATCAATCATCAACCATCAATTATCAATTTTCAATCATCAATCATCAATCATCAATCATCAATCATCAATCATCAATCATCAATTATCAATCATCAATCATCAATCATCAATCATCAATCATAAATCAACAATCATCAATCATCAATCATCAATCATCGATCATCAATCATCAATCATCAATCATCAATCCTCAATCATCAACCGACAACCATCAATCATCAATCACCAATCATCAATCACCAATCATCAGTCATCAATCATCAATCATCAGTCATCAATCATCAATCATCAATTATCAACTATCAATCCGCAACCATGAATCATCAATGATCAATGATCGATCATCAATCTTCAATCAGCAGTCAGCAATCATCAATCATCAATCATCAATCATCAATCATCAACCGACAACCATCAATCATCAATCACCAATCACCAATCATGAATCACCAATCATCAGTCATCAGTCATCAATCATCAATCATCAATCATCAATCATCAATCATCAATCATCAATCATCAATCATCAATCATCAATCATCAATCATCAATCGTCGATCATCCATCATCAATCATCAATCATCAATCTTTAATCATCAATCATCAATCATCAATCATCAATAATCACCCATCAATCATGAATCATCAATCATCGATCATCAATCACCAATCATCAAGCATCAATCATCAATCATCAATCATTAATCATTAATTTGCAATCACCAATCATCAATCATCAATCCTCAATCATCAATCATCAATCGTCAATCATCACCCATCAATCATCAATCATCAATCATCAATCATCAATCATCAATCATCAATCATCAATCATCAATCATCAATCATCAATCATCAAACATCAAACATCAATCATCAATCATCAATCATCAATCATCAATCATCAATCATCAATCATAAATCATCAATCATCAATTATCAATAATCAATAAACAATCATCATTCATCAATCACATTCATCAATCATCAATCATCAATCACCAATCATCAATCATCAATCATCAATCTTCAATCATCAATCATCGATTATCAATCATCAATCATCAATCATCAATCATCAATTATCAATCATCAATCATCAATCATCAATCATCAATCATCAATCATCAATCATCAATCATCAATCATCAATCATCAAGCATCAATCATCAATCACCAATCATCAATCATCAATCATCAATCATCAATCATCAATCATCAATCATCAATCATCAATCATCAATCATCAATCATCAATCATCAATCATCAACCATCAATCATCAATCATCAATCATCAATCATCAATCATCAATCATCAATAATCAATCATCAATCATCAATCATCAATCATCAACCATCAATCATCAATCATCAATCATCAATCATCAATCATCAATCATCAATCATCAATCATCAATCATCAATCATCAATGATAAATCATCAATCATCAATCACCAATCATCAATCATCAATCATCAATCATCAATCATCAATCATCAATCATCAATCATCAATCATCAATCATCAATCATCAATCATCAATCATCAATCATCAATCATCAATTATCAATCATCAATCATCAATCATCAATCATCAATCATCAATCATCAATCATCAATCATCAATCATCAATCATCAATCATTAATCATCAATCATCAATCATCAATCATCGATCATCAATCATCAATCATCAATCATCAATCATCAATCATCAATCATCAATCATCAAGCATCAATCATCAATCATCAATCATAAATCATCAATCATTAATCATTAATTTGCAATCATCAGTCATCAATCCTCAATCATCAATCATCAATCGTCAATCATCACCCATCAATCATCAATCATCAATCATCAATCATCAATCATCAATCATCAATCATCAATCATCAATCATCAATCATCAATCATCAATCATCAACCATCAATCATCAATCATCAATCATCAACCATCAATCATCATTCATCAATCATCAATCATCAATCATCGATCATCAATCATCAATCATCAATCATCAATCATCAATCATCAAGCATCAATCATCAATCATCAATCATAAATCATCAATCATTAATCATTAATTTGCAATCATCAATCATCAATCCTCAATCATCAATCATCAATCGTCAATCATCACCCATCAATCATCAATCATCAATCATCAATCATCAATCATCAATCTTCAATCATCAATCACCAAACATCAATCGTCAATCATCAATCATCAATCATCAATCATCAATCATCAATCATCAATCATCAATCATCAATCATCAATCATCAATCATCAATCATTAATCATCAATCATCAATCATCAATCATCAATCATCAACCATCAATCATCAATCATCAATCATCAATCGTCAATTATCAATCATCAATTATCAATCATCAATGATCAATCATCAATCATCAATCTTCAATCATCAATCATGAATCATCGTTAATCAATGATCAATCATCAATCATCAATCATCAATCATCAATCATCAATCATCAATCATCAATCATCAATCATCAATCATCAATCATCAATCATCAATCATCAATCATCAATCATCAATCATCAATCATCAATCATCAATCATCAATCATCGATCATCAATCATCAATCATCAATCATCAATTATCAATCATCAATCATCAATCATCAATCATCAAGCATCAATTATCAATCATCAATCATAAATCATCAATCATTAATCATTAATTTGCAATCATCAATAATCAATCCTCAATCATCAATCATCAATCGTCAATCATCATCAATCATCAATCATCAATCATCAATCATCAATCATCAATCATCACTCTTCAATCGTCAATCCCAATCATCAATCGTCAATCATCAATCATCAATCATCAATCATCAATCATCAATCATCAATCATCAACCATCAATCATCAATCATCAATCATCAATCGTCAATTATCAATCATCAATTATCAATCATCAATGATCAATCATCAATCATCAATCTTCAATCATCAATCATCAATCATCGTTAATCAATGATCAATCATCAATCATCAATCATCAATCATCAATCATCAATCATCAATCATCAATCATCAATCATCAATCATCAATCATCAATCATCAATCATCAATCATCAATCATCAATCATCAATCATCAATCATCAATCATCAATCATCAATCATTAATCATCAATCATCAATCATCAATCATCAATCATCAATCATCAATCATCAATCATCAATCATCAATCATCAATCATCAATCATCAATCATCAATCATCAATCATCAATCATCAATCATCAATCATCAATCGTCAATCATCAATCATCAATCATCAATTATCAATCATCAATGATCAATCATCAATCATCAATCTTCAATCATCAATCATCAATCATCGTTAATCAATCATCAATCATCAATCATCAATCAGCGATCATCAATCATCAGTCATCAATCATCAACCATAAATCATCAATCATCAATCATCAATCATCAATCATCAATCATCAATCATCAATCATCAATCTTCAATCATCAATCATCAATCATCAATCATCAATCATCAATCATCAATCATCAATCATCAATCATCAATCATCAATCATCAATCATCAATCATCAATCTTCAATCATCAATCATCAATCATCAATCATCAATCATCAATCATCAATCATCAATCATCAATCATCAATCATCAATCATCAATCATCAATCATCAATTATCAATCATCAATCATCAATCATCAATCATCAATCATCAATCATCAATCATCAATCATCAATCATCAATCATCAATCATTAATCATCAATCATCAATTATCAATCATGAATCATGAATCATGAATCATCAATCATCAATCATCAATCATCAATCATCAATCATCAATCATCAATCATCATTCATCAATCATCAATCATCAATAATCAATCACCAATCATCACTTATCAATCCACAACCAGGAATCATCACTTAGCTATCATCAATGGGAATTGATTGATCATCAAACATCAATCAGCAATCATCTATCATCAATCATCAATCATCAATCATCAATCATCAATCATCAATCATCAATCATCAATCATCAATCAACGATCATCAATCATCAATCGTCAATCATCTTTCATCAGTCACCAATTATCAATTCGCAATCATCAATCTTCAATCATCAACCATCAATCATTAATCATCAATCATCAATCATCAATCATCAATCATCAATCATCAATCATCAATCATCAATCCTCAATCTTCAATCATCAATCATAAATCATCAATCATCAATCACCAATCATCAATCATCAATCATCAATCATCAATCATCAATCATCAATCATCAATCATCAATCATTAATCATTAATCATCAATCATCAACATCAATCATCAATCATCAATCATCAATAATCAATCACCAGTCATCAATTTTCAATCATCAATCATCAATCATCAATCATCAATCATCAATCATGAATCTTCAAATATCAATCATCAATTATCAATCCACAACCATGAATCATCAAAGCTCAATGATTGATCATCAATCATCAATCATCAATCATCAATCATCAATCATCAATCATCAATCATCAATCATCAATCATCAATTATCAATTATCAATCACCAATCAGCAATCATCAATCATCAATCATCAATCATTAATCATCAATTATCAATCATTAATCATCAATCATCAATCATCAATCATCAATCATCAATCATTAATCATGAATCATGAATCATGATTCATCAAACATCAATCATCAAACATCAATCATCAGTCATCAATCATCAATCATGAATCATGAATCATCAATCATCAATCATCAACCATCAATTATCAATTTTCAATCATCAATCATCAATCATCAATCATCAATCATCAATCATCAATCATCAATCATCAATTATCAATCATCAATCATCAATCATCAATCATCAATCATAAATCAACAATCATCAATCATCAATCATCGATCATCAATCATCAATCATCAATCATCAATCCTCAATCATCAACCGACAACCATCAATCATCAATCACCAATCATCAATCACCAATCATCAGTCATCAATCATCAATCATCAGTCATCAATCATCAATCATCAATTATCAACTATCAATCCGCAACCATGAATCATCAATGATCAATGATCGATCATCAATCTTCAATCAGCAGTCAGCAATCATCAATCATCAATCATCAATCATCAATCATCAATCATCAATCATCAATCATCAATCATCAACCGACAACCATCAATCATCAATCACCAATCACCAATTATGAATCACCAATCATCAGTCATCAATCATCAATCATCAATTATCAATCATCAATCATCAATCATCAATCATCAATCATCAATCATCAATCATCAATCATCAATCATCAATCATCAATCATCAATCGTCGATCATCCATCATCAATCATCAATCATCAATCATTAATCATCAATCATCAATCATCAATCATCAATAATCACCCATCAATCATCAATCATCAATCATCACTCATCAATTATCAATCATCAATCATCAATCATCAATCATCAATCATATATTATCAATCATCAATCATCAATCATCAATCATCAACGTTCAATCATCAATCATCAATCATCAATCATCAATCATCACTCATCAATCATCAATCATCAATCATCAATCTTCAATCATCACTCAACAATCATCAACCATCAATCATCAATCATCAATCATCAATTATCAATCATCAATCATCAATCATCAATCATCAATCAGCAATCATCAATCATGTGTCACCAATTATCAATCATCAATTTGCGATCATCAATCATCAATCATCAACCATCAATCATCAATCATCAATCATCAATCATCAATCATCAATCATCAATCATCAATCATCAATCATCAATCATCAATCATCAATCATCAATCATCAATCATCAATCATCAATAATCAATCAACAATCATCAATCATCAATATTCAATCATCAATCATCAATCATCAATCATCAATCATCCATCATAAATCATCAATCATCAATCATCAATCATCAAGCATCAACGTTCAATCATCAATCATCAACGTTCTATCATCAATCATCACTCATCAATCATCAATCATCAATCATCAATCATCAATCATTAATCATCAATCATCAATCATCAATCATCACTCATCAATCATCAATCATCAATTATCAATCATCAATCATCAATTATCAATCATCAATCATCAATCATCAATCATCAATCATCAATTATCATGCATCAATCATCACTCTTCAATCATCACTCATCAATCATCAATCATCAATCATCAATCATCAATCATCAATCGTCAATCATCAATCATCAATCATCAATCATCAATCATCAATCATCAATCATCAATCATCAATCATCAATCATCAATCATCAATCACCAATCATCAATCATCAATCATGAATCATCAATCATCAATCATCAATCATCAATCGTCAATCATCAAACATCAATCATCAATCATAAATCATCAATTTTCAATCATCAATAATCAATCATCAATCATCAATCATCAATCATCAATCATCAATCATCAATCATCAATCATCAATCATCAATCATCAATCATCAATCATCAATCATCAATCATCAATCATCAATCCTCAATCACCAATCATCAATCATCAATCATCAATCATCAATCATCAATCATGAATCATGATGCATCAATCATCAATCATCAAGTATCAATCATCAGTCATCAATCATCAATCATGAATCATCAATCATCAATCATCAATCATCAATCATCAACCATCAATTATAAACCATCAATCATCAATCATCAATCATCAATCGTCAATCATCAATCATCAATCATCAATCAGATATCATCAATCATCATTAATCAATCATCAATCATCAATCATCAATCATCAATCATCAATCATCAGTCACCAATTATCAATCATCAATTTGCGATCATCAATCATCAATCATCAACCATCAATCATCAATCATCAATCATCAATCATCAATCATCAATCATCAATCATCAATCATCAATCATCAATCATCAATCATCAATCATCAATCATCAATCATCAATCATCAATCATCAATCATCAATCATCAATCATCAATCATTAATCATCAATCATCAATCACCAATCATCAATCATCAATCATCAATCATCAATCATCAATCATCAATCATCAATCATCAATCATCAAACATCAATCATCAATCATAAATCATCAATCATCAATAATCAATCATCAATCATCAATCATCAATCATCAATCATCAATCACCAATCATCAATCATCAATCATCAATTATCAATCATCAATCATCAATCATCAATCATGAAGCATGATTCATCAATCATCAATCATCAAGTATCAATCATCAGTCATCAATCATCAATCATGAATCATCAATCATCAATCATCAATCATCAACCATCAATTATCAATCATCAATCATCAATCATCAATCATCAACTATCAATCATCAGTCATCAATCATCAATCATGAATCATCAATTATCAATCATCAATCATCAAAAATCAATCATCCATCATCAATCATCAATCATCAATCATCAATCATCAATCATCAATCATCAATCATCAATCATAAATCATCAATCATCAATCATCAGTCATCCATCATCAATCATCAATCATCACTCATCAATTATCAATCATCAATCATCAATCATCAATCATCAATCATCAATCATCAATCATCAATCATCAATCATCAATCATCAATCATCAATCATCAATCATCAATCATCAATCATCAATCATCATTCATCAATCATCAATCATCAATCATCAATCATCACTCATCTATCATCAATCATCAATTATCAATCATCAATCATCAATCATCAATCATCAATCATCAATCACCAATCATCAATCATCAATCATCAATCAACATTCATCAATCATCAATCATCAATCATCAATCATCAATTATCAATCACCAATCATCAATCGTCAATCATCAATCATCGATCATCCATCATCAATCATCAATCATCAATCATCAATCATTAATCATCAATCATCAATCATCAATCATCAATCATCAATCATCAATCATCAATCATCACCCATCAATAATCAATCATCAATCATCAATCATCAATCATCACTCATCAATTATCAATTATCAATCATCAATCATCAATCATCAATCATCAATCATCAATCATCAATCATTAATCATCAATCATCAATCATATATTATCAATCATCAATCATCAATCATCAATCATCAATCATCAATCATCAATCATCAATCATCAATCATCAATCATCAATCAGCAATCATCAATCATCAATCATCAATCATCAATCATCAATCATCAATCATCAATCATTAATCATCAATCATCAATCATCAATCATCAATCATCAATCATCAATTATCAATCATCAATCATCAATCATCAATCATCAATCATGAATCGTCAATTATCAATCATCAATCATCAATCATCAATCATTAATCATAAATCATCAATCATCAATCATCAATCATCAATCAAGAATCATCAATCATCAATTATCAATTATCGATTATCAATCATCAATCATCAATCATCAATCATCAAACATCAATAATCAATCATCAATGATCAATCATGAATCATGATTCATCAATCATCAATCAACAATCATTAATCATCAATCATCAATCATCAATCATCAATCATCAATCATCAATCATCAGTCATCGATCATCAATCATCAATCAAAATCATCAATCATCAATGATCAATTATCAATCCCGAACCATGAATCTTCAATCACCAATCATCAACCATCAATTATCAATCATAAATCACCACTCATCAATCATCATTCATCAATCATCAATCATCAATCATCAATCATCAATCATCAATCATCAATCATCAATCATCAATCATATATCAACAATCATCAATCATCAATCATCAATCATCAATTATCAATCATCGATCATCAATCATCAATCATCAATCATCAATCCTCAATCATCAACCGACAACCATCAATCATCAAACACCAATCATCAATCACCAATCATCAGTCATCAATCATCAATCATCAGTCATCAATCATCGATCATCAATTATCAACTATCAATCCGCAACCATGAATCATCAATGATCAATTATCAATTATCGATTATCAATCAACAATCATCAACCATCAATCACCAATCATCAATGATCAATCATGAATCATGATTCATCAATAATCAATCAACAATCATTAATCATCAATCATCAATCATCAATCATCAATCATCAATCATCAATCATCAATCATCAATCATCAATCATCAAACATCAATCATCAATCATCAATTTTCAATCATCAATAATCAATCATCAATCATCAATTATCAATCATCAATCATCAATCAATAAACATCGATCATCAATTATCAATTATCAATCCACATCCATGAATCATCAATGATCAATGATCGATCATCAATCATCAATCAAAAATCATCAATCATCAAACATAAATCAATAATCGTCAATCATCAATCATCAATCATCAATCATCAATCATCTATCACCAACCATCAATCATCAATCATCAATCATCAATCATCAATCATCCATCATCAATCATCAATTATCAATCATCAATCATCAATCATCAATCATCAACGATCAATCATCAATCATGAATTATGATTCATCAATCATCAATCATTAAACATCAATCATCAATCATCAATCATCAATCATCAATCATCAATCATCAATCATCAATCATCAATCATCAATCATCAATCATCAATCATCAATCATCAATCATCAATCATCAATCATCAATCATCAATCATCAATCATCAATCATCAATCATCAATCATCAATCATCAATCATCAAACATCAAACATCAAACATCAATCATCAAGCCTCAACCATCATCCATCACCCATCAATCATCAATCATCAATCAACACTCATCAATCATCAATCATCAACTATCAATCATCAATCATAAATCATCAATCATCAATCATCAATCATCAATCATCAATCATCAATCGTCAACTAAGAATAACCAATCATCAATCATCAATCATCAATCATCAATCATCAATCATCAATCATCAATCATCAATCATCAATCATCAATCATCAATCATCAATCATCAATCATCAATCATCAATCATCAATCATCAATCATCAATCATCAATCATCAATCATCAATCATCAATCATCAATCAACCATCAATCATGAATCATCAATCAACATTCATCAATCATCAATCACCAATCATCAATTTGGAATCATAAATCATCAATTATCAATCATCAATCCACAACCATGAATCATTAATGATCAATGATCGATCATCAATCATCAATCATCAATCATCAATCTTCAATCATCAATCATCAATCATCAATCATCAATCATCAATCATCAATCATCAATCATCAATCATCAATCATCAATCATCAATCATCAATCATCAATCATCAATCATCAATCATCAATCATCAATCATCAATGATCAATGATCAATGATCAATCATCAATCATCAATCATCAATCATCAATCATCAATCATCAATCATCAATCATCAATCATCAATCATCAATCATGAATCAACCATCAATCATGAATCATCAATCAACATTCATCAATCATCAATCACCAATCATCAATTAGGAATCATAAATCATCAATCATCAATTATCAATCCACAACCATGAATCATTAATGATCAATGATCGATCATCAATCATCAATCATCAATCATCAATCATCAATCATCAATCATCAATCATCAATAATCAATCATCAATTATCACTCATCAATCATCAATCATCAACCATCAATCATCAATCATGAATTATGATTCATCAATCATGAATCATCAATCATTAATCATCAATCATCAATCATCAATCATCAATCATCAATCATCAATCATCAATCATCAAACATGAAACATCAATCATCAAGCCTCAATCATCATCCATAAACCATCAATCATCAGTCATCAATCAGCACTCATCAATCATCAATCATCAATCATCAATCATCAATTATCAATCATCAATCATCAATTATCAATCATCAATCATCAATCATCAATCATCAATCATCAATCATCAATCATCAATCATCAATCATCAATCATCAATCATCACTCATCAATCATCAATCATCAATCATCAATCATCAATCATTAATCAACAATCACCAATCATTAATCATCAATCATCAATCATCAAGCATCAACCATCAATCATGAATCATCAATGATCAATCATCAATCACCAATCATCAAGCATCAATCATCAATCATCAATCATCTATCATCAATCATTAATCATTAATTTGCAATCATCAATCATCAATCCTCAATCATCAATCACCAATCGTCAATCATCAATCATCAATCATCAATCATCACTCATCAATCATCAATCATCAATAATCAATCATCAATCATCAATCATCGATCATCAATCATCAATCATCAATCATCAATCAGCAATCATCAATCATCAATCATCAATCATCAATCATCAATCATCAATCATCAATCATCAATCATCAATCATCAATCATCAATCATCAATCATCAATCATCAATCATCAATCATCAATCATCAATCATCAATCATCAATCAGCAATCATCAATCATCAATCATCAATCATCAATCATCAATCATCAATCATCAATCATCAATCATCAATCATCAATCATCAATCATCAATCATCAATCATCAATCATCAATCATCAATCATCAATCATCAATCATCAATCATCAATCATCAATCATCAATCATCAATCATCAATCATCAATCATCAATCATCAATCATCAATCATCAATCATCAATCATCAATCATCAATCATCAATCATCAATCATCAATCATCAATCATCACTCATCAATCATCAATCATCAATCATCAATCATCAATCATCAATCATCAATCATCAATCATCAATCATCAATCTTCAATCATCAATCATCAATAATCACTCATCAATCATCAATCATCAATCATAAATTAACAATCACCAATCATCAATCATCAATCGTCAATCATCAAGCATCAACCATCAATCATGAATCATCAATGATCAATCATCAACCACCAATCATCAAGCATCAATCATCAATCATCAATCATCTATCATCAATCATTAATCATTAATTTGCAATCATCAATCATCAATCCTCAATCATCAATCACCAATCGTCAATCATCACCCATCAATCATCAATCATCAATCATCAATCATCAATCATCAATCATCAATCATGAATCAACCATCAATAATCAATCACCAATCATCAATTTGGAATCATAAATCATCAATCATCAATCATCAATTATCAATCCACAACCATGAATCATTAATGATCAATGATCGATCATCAATCATCAATCATCAATCATCAATCATCAATCATCAATCATCAATCATCAATCATCAATCATCAATCATCGATCATCAATCATTTTTCATCAATCATCAATCATCAATCATCAATCATCAATCATCAATCATCAATCATCAATTATCAATTATCAATTATCAATCATCAATCATCAATCATCAATCATCAATCATCAATCATCGATCATCAATCATCAATCATCAATCATCAATCAGCAATCATCAATCATCAATCATCAATCATCAATCATCAATCATCAATCATCAATCATCAATCATCAATCATCAATCATCAATCATCAATCATCAATCATCAATCATCAATCATCAATCATCAATCATCAATCATTAATCATCAATCATCAATCATCAATCATCAATCATCAATCATCAATCATCAATCATCAATCATCAATCATCAATCATCACTCATCAATCATCAATCGTCAATCATCAATCATCAATCATCAATCATCAATCATCAATCATCAATCATCAATCATCAATCATCAATCATCAATCATCAATCTTCAATCATCAATCATCAATAATCACTCATCAATCATCAATCATCAATCATAAATCAACAATCACCAATCATCAATCATCGATCATCAATCATCAAGCATCAACCATCATTCATGAATCATCAATGATCAATCATCAATCACCAATCATCAAGCATCAATCATCAATCATCAATCATCTATCATCAATCATTAATCATTAATTTGCAATCATCAATCATCAATCCTCAATCATCAATCACCAATCGTCAATCATCACCCATCAATCATCAATCATCAATCATCAATCATCAATCATCAATCATCAATCATCAATCATCAATCATCAATCATCAATCATCAATCATCAATCATCAATCATCAATCATCAATCATCAATCATCAATCATCAATCATCAATCATCAATCATCAATCATCAATCATCAATCATCAATCATCAATCATCAATCATCAATCATCAATCATCAATCATCAGTCATCAATCATCAATCATCAATCATCAATCATCAATCATCAATCATCAATAATCAATCATTAATCATCAATCATCAATCATCAATCATCAATCATCAATCATCAATCATCAATCATCAATCATCAATCATCAATCATCAATCATCAATCATCAATCATCAATCATCAATCATCAATCATCAATCATCAATCATCAATCATCAACCATCAATCATAAATCATCAATCATCAATCATCAATCATCAATCATCAATCATCAATCATCAATCATCAATGATCAATCATCAATCATCAATGATCAATGATCAATCATCAATCATCAATCATCAATCATCAATCATCAATCATCAATCATCAATCATCAATCATCAATTTTCAATCAACAATCGTCAATCATCAATCATCAATCATCAATCATGAATCGTCAATTATCAATCATCAATGATCAATCATCAATCATCAATCTTCAATCATCAATCATCAATCATCGTTAATCAATCATCAATCATCAATCATCAATCTTCAACCATCAATCATCAATCATCAATCAGCGATGATCAATCATCAGTCATCAAACTTCAATCATAAATCATCGATCATCAATCATCAATCATCAATCATCAATCATCAATCATCAATCATCAATCATCAATCATCAATCATCAATCATCAATCATCAATCATCAATCATCAATCCTCAATCATCAATCACCAATCGTAAATCATCACCCATCAATCATCAATCATCAATCATCAATCATCAATCATCAATCATCAATCATCAATCATCAATCATCAATCATCAATCATCAATCATCAATCATCAATCATCAATTATCAATCATCAATCATCAAACATCAATCATCAATCATCAATCATCAATCATCAATCATCAATCATCAATCATCAATCATCAATCATCAATCATCAATCATCAATCATCAATCATCAATCATCAATCATCAATTATCAATAATCAATAATCAATCATCATTCATCAATCACATTCATCAATCATCAATCACCAATCATCAATCATCAATCATCAATCATCAATCTTCAATCATCAATCATCGATCATCAATCATCCATCATCAATCATCAATCATCAATCATCAATCATCAATCATCAATCATCAATCATCAATAATCAATCATTAATCATCAATCATCAATCATCAATCATCAATCATCAATCATCAATCATCAATCATCAATCATCAATCATCAATCATCAATCATCAATCATCAATCATCAATCATCAATCATCAATCATCAACCATCAATCATCAATCATCAATCATCAATCATCAATCATCAATCATCAATCATCAATCATCAATCATCAATCATCAATGATCAATCATCAATGATCAATGATCAATGATCAATGATCAATCATCATTCATCAATCATCAATCATCAATCATCAATCATCAATCATCAATTTTCAATCAACAATCGTCAATCATCAATCATCAATCATCAATCATGAATCGTCAATTATCAATCATCAATGATCAATCATCAATCATCAATCTTAAATCATCAATCATCAATCATCGTTAATCAATCATCAATCATCAATCATCAATCTTCAACCATCAATCATCAATCATCAATCAGCGATGATCAATCATCAGTCATCAAACTTCAATCAAAAATCATCGATCATCAATCATCAATCATCAATCATCAATCATCAATCATCAATCATCAATCATCAATCATCAATCATCAATCATCAATCATCAATCATCAATCATCAACCATCATTCATCAATCATGAATTATGATTCATCAGTCATCAATCATCAATCATTAATCATCAATCATCAATCATCAATCATCAATCATCAATCATCAATCATCAATCATCAATCATCAATCATCAATCATCAATCATCAATCAATAATCATCAATCATCAATCATCAATCATCAATCATCAATCATCAATCATCAATCATCAATCATCAATCATCAATCATCAATCATCAAACATCAAACATCAAACATCAATCATCAAGCCTCAATCATCATCCATCAACCATCAATCATCAATCAACACTCATCAATCATCAATCATCAATCATCAATCATCAATCATCAATGATCAATGATCAATCATCAATCATCAATCATCAATCATCAATCATGAATCAACCATCAATCATTAATCATCAATCAACATTCATCAATCATCAATCACATATCATCAATTTGGAATCATAAATCATCAATCATCAATCATCAATTATCAATCCACAACCATGAATCATTAATGATCAATGATCGATCATCAATCATCAATCATCAATCATCAATCATCAATCATCAATCATCAATCATCAATCATCAATCATCAATCATCAATCATCAATCATCAATCATAAATTATCAATTATCAATCATCAATCATCAATCATCAATCATAAATCATCAAGCATCAATCATCGATCATCAATCATCAATCATCAATCATCAATCATCAATCAGCAATCATCAATCATCAATCATCAATCATCAATCATCAATCATCAATCATCAATCATCAATCATCAATCATCAATCATCAATCATCAATCATCAATCATCAATCATCAATCATCAATCATCAATCATCAATCATCAATCATCACTCATCAATCATCAATCATCAATCATCAATCATCAATCATCAATCATCAATCATCAATCATCAATCATCAATCATCAATCATCAATCATCAATCATCAATCATCACTCATCAATCATCAATCATCAATCATCAATCATCAATCTTCAATCATCAATCATCAATCATCAATAATCGCTCATCAATCATCAATCTTCAACCATCCATCATCAATCATCAATCAGCGATCAGCAATCATCAATCATCAATCATCAATCATCAATCATCAATCATCAATCATCAATCATCAATCATCAATCATCAATCATCAACCATCAATCATCAATCATCAATCATCAATCATCAATCATCAATCATCAATCATCAATCATCAGTCATCAATCATCAATCATAAATCATCAATCATCAATCATCAATCATCAATCATCAATCATCAATCATCAATCAACACTCATCAATCGTCAATCATCAATCATCAATCATCAATGATCAATCATCAATCATCAATCATCAATCATCAATCATCAATCATGAATCAACCATCAATCATGAATCATCAATCAACATTCATCAATCATCAATCACCAATCATCAATTTGGAATCATAAATCATTAATCATCAATCATCAATTATCAATCCACAACCATGAATCATTAATGATCAATGATCGATCATCAAACATCAATCATCAATCATCAATCATCAATCATCAATCATCAATCATCAATCATCAATCATCAATCATCAATCATCAATCATCAATCATCAATCATCAATCATCAATCATCAATCATCAATCATCAATCATCAATCATCAATCATCAATAATCAATTATCAATCATCAATCATCAATCATCAATCATCAATCATCAATCATCAATCATCGATCATCAATCATCAATCATCAATCAGCAATCATCAATCATCAATCATCAATCATCAATCATCAATCATCAATCGTCAATCATTAATCATCAATCATCAATCATCAATCATCAATCATCAATCATCAATCATCAATCATCAATCATCAATCATCAATCATCAATCATCAATCATCAACCATCAATCATCAATCATCAATTATCAATCATCAATCATCAATCATCAATCATCAATCATCAATCATCAATCGTCAATCATTAATCATCAATCATCAATCATCAATCATCACTCATCAATCATCAGTCATCAATCATCATCCATCAATCATCAATCATCAATCATCAATCATCAATCATCAATCATCCATCATCAATCATCAATCACCAATCATCAATCATCAATCATCAATCATCAATCATCAATCATCAATCATCAATCATCAATCATCAATCATCAATCATCAATCATCAATCATCAATCATCAATCATCAATCATCAATCATCAATCATCAATCATCAATCATCAATAATCAATTATCAATCATCAATCGTCAATCATCAATCATCAATCATCAATCATCAATCATCAATCATCAATCATCAATCATCGATCATCAATCATCAATCATCAATCATCAATCATCAATCATCAATCATCAATTATCAATCATCAATCATCAATCGTCAATCATTAATCATCAATCATCAATCATCAATCATCAATCATCAATCATCTGTCATCAATCATCAACCATCAATCATCAATCATCAATCATCAATCATCCATCATCAATCATCAATCATCAATCATCAATCATCAATCATCAATCATCAATCATCAATCATCAATCATCAATCATCAATCATCAATCAGCAATCATCAATCATCAATCATAAATCATCAATCATCAATCATCAATCGTCAATCATTAATCATCAATCATCAATCATCAATCATCAATCATCAATCATCAGTCATCAATCACCAACCATCAATCATCAATCATCAATCATCAATCATAAATCTTCAATCATCACTTATCAATCATCAATCGTCAATCATTTATCATCAATCATCAATCATCAAGCATCAATCATCAATCATCAATCATCAATCATCAATCATCAATCATCAATCATCAATCATCAATCATCAATCATCAATCATCAATCATCAATCATCAATCATCAATCATCAATCATCAATCATCAATCATCAATCATCAATCATCAATCATCAATCATCAATCATCAATCATCAATCATCAATCCATCAATCATCAATCATCAATCATCAATCATCAATCATCAATCATCAATCATCAATCATCAACCATCAATCATCAATCATCAATTATCAATCATCAATCATCAATCATCAATCATCAATCATCAATCATCACTAATCAATCATCAATCGTCAATCATTAATCATCAATCATCAATCATCAATCATCAATCATCAATCATCAATCATCAATCATCAATCATCAATCATCAATCATCAATCATCAATCATCAATCATCAATCATCAATCATCAATCATCAATCATCAATCATCAATCATCAATCATCAATCATCAATCATCAATCATCAATCATCAATCATCAACCATCAATCATCAATGATCAATTATCAATCATCAATCATCAATCATCAATCATCAATCATCAATCATCAATCATCAATCGTCAATCATTAATCATCAATCATCAATCATCAATCATCAATCATCAATCATCAATCATCAATCATCAGTCATCAATCATCAACCAACAATCATCAATCATCAATCATCAATCATCAATCATCAATCATCCATCATCAATCATCAATCATCAATCATCAATCATCAATCATCAATCATCAATCATCAATCATCAATCATCAAACATCAATCATCAATCATCAATCATCAATCATCAATCATCAATCATCAATCATCAATCATCAATCATCAATCATCAATAGTCAATCATTAGTCATCAATCATCAATCATCAATCATCAGTCAACAATCATCAACCATCAATCATCAATTATCAATCATAAATCATCAATCATCAATCATCCATCATCAATCATCAATCATCAATCATCAATCATCAATCATCAATCATCAATCATCAATCATCAATCATCAATCATCAATCATCAATCATCAATCATCAATCAGCAATTATCAATCATCAATCATCAATCATCAATCATCAATCATCAATCGTCAATCATTAATCATCAATCATCAATCATCAATCATCAATCATCAATCATCGATCATCAGTCATCAATCATCAACCATCAATCATCAATCATCAATCATCAATCATCAATCATCAATCATCAATCATCAATCATCACTTATCAATCATCAATCGTCAATCATTAATCATCAATCATCAATCATCAATCATCCATTATCAATCATCAATCATCAATCATCAATCATCAATCATCAATCATCAATCATCAATCATCAATCATCGATCATCAATCATCAATCATCAATCATCAATCATCAATCATCAATCAGCAATCATCAATCATCAATCATCAATGATCAATCATCAATCATCAATCGTCAATCATTAATCATCAATCATCAATCATCAATCATCAATCATCAATCATCAATCATCAATCATCAGTCATAAATCATCAACCATCAATCATCAATCATCAATCATCAATCATCAATCATCAATCATCACTTATCAATCATCAATCGTCAATCATTAATCATCAATCATCAATCATCAATCATCAATCATCAATCATCAATCATCAATCATCAATCATCGATCATCAATCATCAATCATCAATCATCAATCATCAATCATCAATCATCAATCATCAATCATCAATCATCAATCATCAATCATCAATCATCAATCATCAATCATCAACCATCAATCATCAATCATCAATCATCAATCATCAATCATCAATTATCAATCATCAATCATCAATCATCAATCATCAATTATCGATCATGAATTATGATTCATCAATCATCAATCATCAATCATCATTCATTAATCATCAATCATCAATCATCAATCATCAATCATCAATCATCTATCATCAATCATCAATCATCAATCATCAATCATCCATCATCAATCATCAATTATCAATCATCAATCATCAACGATCAATCATCAATCATGAATTATGATACATCAATCATCAATCATCAATCATCAATCATCAATCATCAATCATCAATCATCAATCATCAATCATCAAACATCAAACATCAATCATCAATCATTAATCGTAAATCATCAATCATCAATCATCAATCATCAATCATCAAACATCAAACATCAATCATCAAGCCTCAATCATCATCTATCAACCATCAATCATCAATCATCAATCAAAACTCATCAATCATCAATCATCAATCATCAATCATCAATCATCAATCATCAATCATCAATCATCAATCATCAATCATCAATCATCAATCATCCATCATCAATCATCAATCATCAATCATCAATCATCAATCATCAAACATCAATCATCAATCATCAATCATCAATCATAAATCAACAATCATCAATCATAAATCATCAATCATCAAGCATCAACCATCAATCATGAATCATCAATCAACATTCATCAATCATCAATCACCAATCATCAATTTACAATCATAAATCATCAATCATCAAACATCAATCATCAATCATCAATCATCAATCATCAATCATCAATCATCAATCATCAATCATCAATCATCAATCATCAATCATCAATCATCAATCATCAATCATCAATCATCAATCATCAATCATCAATCATCAATCATCAATCATCAATCATCAATCATCAATCATCAATCATCAATCATCAATCATCAATCATTAATCATCAATCATCAATCATCAATTATCAATTATCAATCCACAACCATGAATCATCAATGATCAATGATCGATCATCAATCATCAATCATCAATCATCAATCATCAATCATCAATCATCAATCATCAATCATCAATCATCAATCATCAATCATTAATCATCACTCATCAATCATCAATTATCAATTATCAATCCACAGCCATGAATCATCAATGATCAATGATCGATCATCAATCATCAATCATCAATCATCAATCATCAATCATCAATCATCAATCATCAATCACCAATCATCAATCATCAATCATCAATCATCAATCATCAATCATCCATCATCAATCATCAATCATCAATCATCAATCATCAATCATCAATCATCAATCATCAATCATCAATCATCAATCATCAATCATCAATCATCATACATCAATCATCAATCATCAATCGTCAATCATCAAACATTAAACATCAATCACCAATCATCAATCATCAATCATCAAACATCAATCATCAATCATCAATCGTCAATCATCAATCACCAATCATCAATCATCCATCATCAATCATAAATCATCAATCATCAATCATCAATCATCAATCATCAATCATCAATCATTAATCATCAATCATCAATCATCAATCATACATAATGAATCATCAATCATCAATCATCAATCATCAATCATCAATAATCAATCATCAATCATCAATCAGCAATCATCAATCATCAATCATCAATTTGCGATCATCAGTCACCAATTATCAATCATCAGTTTGCGATCATCAATCATCAATCATCAACCATCAATCATCAATCATCAATCATCAATCATCAATCATCAATCATCAATCATCAATCATCAATCATCAACCATCAATCATCAATCATCAATCATCAATCATCAATCATCACTCATCAATCATTAATCATCAATCATCAATCATCAATCATCAATCATCAATCATTAATCATCAATCATCAACCATCAATCATCAATCATCAATCATCAATCATCAATCATCAATCATCAATCATCAAACATCAATCATCAATCATCAATCATCAATCATTAATCATCAATCATCAATCATCAATTATCAATCACCAATCATCAATCATCAATCATCAATCAGCAATCACCAATCATCAATCATCAATCATCAATCATCAATCATCAATCATCAATCATCAATCATCAATCATCAATCATCAATCATCAATCATCAATCATCAATCATCAATCATCAATCATCAATCATCAATCATCAATCATCAATCGTCAATCATCAAACATTAAACATCAATCACCAATCATCAATCATCAATCATCAAACATCAATCATCAATCATCAATCGTCAATCATCAATCATCAATCATCAATCATCAATCATAAATCATCAATCATCAATCATCAATCATCACTCATCAATCATCAATCATTAATCATCAATCATCAATCATACATACTGAATCATCAATCATCAATCATCAATCATCAATCATCAATCATCAATCATCAATCATCAATCATCAATAATCAATCATCAATCATCAATCATTAATCATCAATCATCAATCATCAATTATCAATTATCAATCCACAACCATGAATCATCAATGATCAATGATCGATCATCAATCATCAATCATCAATCATCAATCATCAATCATCAATCATCAATCATTAATCATCACTCATCAATCATCAATTATCAATTATCTATCCACAACCATGAATCATCAATGATCAATCATCGATCATCAATCATCAATCATCAATCATCAATCATCAATCATCAATCATCAATCACCAATCATCAATCATCAATCATCAATCATCAATCATCAATCATCAATCATCAATCATCAATCATCAATCATCAATCATCAATCATCAATCATCAATCATCAATCATCAATCATCAATCATCAATCATCAATCAGCAATCATCAATCATCAATCATCAATCATCAATCATCAATCATCAATCATTTATCATCAATCATCAATCATCAATCATCAATCATCAAACATCAATCATCAATCATCAATCATCAATCATTAATCATCAATCATCAATCATCAATTATCAATCACCAATCATCAATCATCAATCATCAATCAGCAATCACCAATCATCAATCATCAATCATCAATCATCAATCATCAATCATCAATCAGCAATCACCAATCATCAATCATCAATAATCAATCATCAATCATCAATCATCAATCATCAATCATCAATCATCAATCATACATAATGAATCATCAATCATCAATCATCAATCATCAATCATCAATCATCAATCATCAATCATCAATCATCAATAATCAATCATCAATCATCAATCAGCAATCATCAATCATCAATCATCAATTTGCGATCATCAGTCACCAATTATCAATCATCAGTTTGCGATCATCAATCATCAATCATCAACCATCAATCATCAATCATCAATCATCAATCATCAATCATCAATCATCAATCATCAATCATCAATCATCAATCATCAATCATCAATCATCAATCATCAATCATCAACCATCAATCATCAATCATCAATCATCAATCATCAATCATCACTCATCAATCATTAATCATCAATCATCAATCATCAATCATCAATCATCAATCATCAATCATCAATCATCAATCATCAATCATCAATCATCAATCATCAATCATCAATCATCAATCATCAATCATCAATCATCAATCATCAATCATCAAACATCAATCATCAATCATCAATCATCAATCATTAATCATCAATCATCAAACATCAATCATCAATCATCAATCGTCAATCATCAATCACCAATCATCAATCATCAATCATCAATCAGCAATCACCAATCATCAATCATCAATCATCAATCATCAATCATCAATCATCAATCATCAATCATCAATCATCAAACATTAAACATCAATCACCAATCATCAATCATCAAACATCAATCATCAATCATCAATCGTCAATCATCAATCATCAATCATCAATCATAAATCATCAATCATCAATCATCAATCATCAATCATTTATCATCAATCATCAATCATCAATCATACATAATGAATCATCAATCATCAATCATCAATCATCAATCATCAATCATCAATCATTAATCATCAATCATCAAACATCAATCATCAATCATCAATCGTCAATCATCAATCACCAATCATCAATCATCAATCATCAATCAGCAATCACCAATCATCAATCATCAATCATCAATCATCAATCATCAATCATCAATCATCAATCATCAATCATCAATCATCAATCATCAAACATTAAACATCAATCACCAATCATCAATCATCAATCATCAAACATCAATCATCAATCATCAATCGTCAATCATCAATCATCAATCATCAATCATAAATCATCAATCATCAATCATCAATCATCAATCATCAATCATCAATCATCAATCATCAATCATCAATCATCAATCATCAATCATCAATCATCAATCATCAATCATCAATCATCAATCATCCATCATCAATCATCAATCATCAATCATCAATCATCAATCATCAATCATCAATCATAAATCAACAATCATCAATCATAAATCATCAATCATCAATCATCAAGCATCAACCATCAATCATGAATCATCAATCAACATTCATCAATCATCAATCACCAATTATCAATTTGCAATCATAAATCAACAATCATCAAACATCAATCATCAATCATCAATCATCAATCATCAATCATCAATCATCAATCATCAATCATCAATCATCAATTATCAATTATCTATCCACAACCATGAATCATCAATGATCAATCATCGATCATCAATCATCAATCATCAATCATCAATCATCAATCATCAATCATCAATCACCAATCATCAATCATCAATCATCAATCATCAATCATCAATCATCAATCATCAATCATCAATCATCAATCATCAATCATCAATCATCAATCATCAATCATCAATCATCAATCATCAATCATCAATCATCAATCATCAATCATCAATCAGCAATCATCAATCATCAATCATCAATCATCAATCATCAATCATCAATCATTTATCATCAATCATCAATCATCAATCATCAATCATCAAACATCAATCATCAATCATCAATCATCAATCATTAATCATCAATCATCAATCATCAATTATCAATCACCAATCATCAATCATCAATCATCAATCAGCAATCACCAATCATCAATCATCAATCATCAATCATCAATCATCAATCATCAATCAGCAATCACCAATCATCAATCATCAATAATCAATCATCAATCATCAATCATCAATCATCAATCATCAATCATCAATCATCAATCATACATAATGAATCATCAATCATCAATCATCAATCATCAATCATCAATCATCAATCATCAATCATCAATAATCAATCATCAATCATCAATCAGCAATCATCAATCATCAATCATCAATTTGCGATCATCAGTCACCAATTATCAATCATCAGTTTGCGATCATCAATCATCAATCATCAACCATCAATCATCAATCATCAATCATCAATCATCAATCATCAATCATCAATCATCAATCATCAATCATCAATCATCAATCATCAATCATCAACCATCAATCATCAATCATCAATCATCAATCATCAATCATCACTCATCAATCATTAATCATCAATCATCAATCATCAATCATCAATCATCAATCATCAATCATCAATCATCAATCATCAATCATCAATCATCAATCATCAATCATCAATCATCAATCATCAATCATCAATCATCAATCATCAAACATCAATCATCAATCATCAATCATCAATCATTAATCATCAATCATCAAACATCAATCATCAATCATCAATCGTCAATCATCAATCACCAATCATCAATCATCAATCATCAATCAGCAATCACCAATCATCAATCATCAATCATCAATCATCAATCATCAATCATCAATCATCAATCATCAATCATCAAACATTAAACATCAATCACCAATCATCAATCATCAAACATCAATCATCAATCATCAATCGTCAATCATCAATCATCAATCATCAATCATAAATCATCAATCATCAATCATCAATCATCAATCATTTATCATCAATCATCAATCATCAATCATACATAATGAATCATCAATCATCAATCATCAATCATCAATCATCAATCATCAATCATTAATCATCAATCATCAAACATCAATCATCAATCATCAATCGTCAATCATCAATCACCAATCATCAATCATCAATCATCAATCAGCAATCACCAATCATCAATCATCAATCATCAATCATCAATCATCAATCATCAATCATCAATCATCAATCATCAATCATCAATCATCAAACATTAAACATCAATCACCAATCATCAATCATCAATCATCAAACATCAATCATCAATCATCAATCGTCAATCATCAATCATCAATCATCAATCATAAATCATCAATCATCAATCATCAATCATCAATCATCAATCATCAATCATCAATCATCAATCATCAATCATCAATCATCAATCATCAATCATCAATCATCAATCATCAATCATCAATCATCCATCATCAATCATCAATCATCAATCATCAATCATCAATCATCAATCATCAATCATAAATCAACAATCATCAATCATAAATCATCAATCATCAATCATCAAGCATCAACCATCAATCATGAATCATCAATCAACATTCATCAATCATCAATCACCAATTATCAATTTGCAATCATAAATCAACAATCATCAAACATCAATCATCAATCATCAATCATCAATCATCAATCATCAATCATCAATCATCAATCATCAATCATCAATCATCAATCATCAATCATCAATCATCAATCATCAATCATCAATCATCAATCATTAATCATCAATCATCAATCATCAATCATCAATCCACAACCATGAATCATCAATGATCAATGATCGATCATCAATCATCAACCATCAATCATCAATCATCAATCATCAATCATCAATCATCCATCATCAATCATCAATCATCAATCATCAATCATCAATCATCAATCATCAATCATAAATCAACAATCATCAATCATAAATCATCAATCATCAAGCATCAACCATCAATCATGAATCATCAATCAACATTCATCAATCATCAATCACCAATTATCAATTTGCAATCATAAATCAACAATCATCAAACATCAATCATCAATCATCAATCATCAATCATCAATCATCAATCATCAATCATCAATCATCAATCATCAATCATCAATCATCAATCATCAATCATCAATCATCAATCATTAATCATCAATCATCAATCATCAATCATCAATTATCAATTATCAATCCACAACCATGAATCATCAATGATCAATGATCGATCATCAATCATCAACCATCAATCATCAATCATCAATCATCAATCATCAATCATCAATCATCAATCATCAATCATCAATCATCAATCATCAATCATCAATCATCAATCATCAATCATCAATCATCAATCATCAATCATCAATCATCAATCATCAATCATCAATCATCAATCATCAATCATTAATCATCAATCATCAATTATCAATATCAATCCACAACCATGAATCATCAATGATCAATGATCGATCATCAATCATCAATCATCAATCATTAATCATCAATCACCAATCATCAATCATCAATCATCAATCATCAATCATCAATCATCAATCATCAATCATCAATCATCAATCATCAATCATCAATCATCAATCATCAATCATCAATCATCAATCATCAATCATCAATCATCAATCATCAATCATCAATCATCAATCATCAATCATCAATCCTCAATCATCAATCATCAATCATCAATCATCAATCATCAATCATCAATTATCAATCATCAATCATCAATCATCAATCATCAATCATCAATCATCAATCATCAATCATCAATCATCAATCATCAATCATCAATCATCAATCATCAATTACCAATCATCAATCATCAATCATCAATCACCAATCATCAATCATCAATCATCAATCATCAATCATCAATCATCAATCATCAATCATCAATCATCAATCATCAATCATCAATCATCAATCATCAATCATCAATCATCAATCATCAATCATCAATTATCAATCATCAATCATCAATCATCAATCATCAATCATCAATCATCAATCGTCAATCATCAATCATCAATCATCAATCATCAATCGTCAATCATCAATCATCAATCATCAATCATCAATCATCAATCATCAATCATCAATCATCAATCATCAATCATCAATCATCAATCATCAATTATCAATCATCAATCATCAATCATCAATCATCAATCATCAATCATCAAACATCAATCATCAATCATTAATCATAAATCATCAATCATCAATCATCAATCATCAATCATCAATCATCAATCATCAATCATCCATCATCAATCATCAATCATCAATCATCAATCATCAATCATAAATCAACAATCATCAATCATAAATCATCAATCATCAATCATCAAGCATCAACCATCAATCATGAATCATCAATCAACATTCATCAATCATCAATCACCAATCATCAATTTGCAATCATAAATCATCAATCATCAAACATCAATCATCATTCATCAATCATCAATCATCAATCATCAATCATCAATCATCAATCATCAATCATCAATCATCAATCATCAATCATCAATCATCAATCATCAATCATCAATCATCAATCATCAATCATCAATCATCAATCATCAATCATCAATCATCAATCATCAATCATCAATCATCAATCATCAATCATCGCTCATCAATCATCAATCATCAATCATTAATCATCAATCATCAATCATCAATCATCAATCATCAATCATCAATCATCAATCATCAATCATCAATCATCAATCATCAATCATCAATCATCAATCATCAATCATCAATCATCAATCATTAATCATTAATCATCAATCATCAATCATCAATTATCAATTATCAATCCACAACCATGAATCATCAATGATCAATGATCGATCATCAATCATCAATCATCAATCATCAATCATCAATCATCAATCATCAATCATCAATCATCAATCATCAATCATCAATCATCAATCATCAATCATCAATCATCAATCATCAATCATTAATCATCAATCATCAATCATCAATTATCAATATCAATCCACAACCATGAATCATCAATGATCAATGATCGATCATCAATCATCAATCATCAATCATTAATCATCAATCACCAATCATCAATAATCAATCATCAATCATCAATCAGCAATCATCAATCATCAATCATCAATTTTCGATCATCAGTCACCAATTATCAATCATCAGTTTGCGATCATCAATCATCAATCATCAACCATCAATCATCAATCATCAATCATCAATCATCAATCATCAATCATCAATCATCAATCATCAACCATCAATCATCAATCATCAATCATCAATCATCAATCATCACTCATCAATCATTAATCATCAATCATCAATCATCAATCATCAATCATCAATCATCAATCATCAATCATCAATCATCAATCATCAATCCTCAATCATCAATCATCAATCATCAATCATCAATCATCAATCATCAATCATCAATTATCAATCATCAATCATCAATCATCAATCATCAATCATCAATCATCAATCATCAATCATCAATCATCAATCATCAATCATCAATCATCAATCATCAATCATCAATCATCAATCATCAATCATCAATCATCAATCATCAATCATCAATTATCAATCATCAATCATCAATCATCAATCATCAATCATCAATCATCAATCATCAATGATCAATCATCAATCATCAATCATCAATCATCAATCATCAATCATCAATCATCAATCATCAATCATCAATCATCAATCATCAATTATCAATCATCAATCATCAATCATCAATCATCAATCATCAATCATCAATCGTCAATCATCAATCATCAATCATCAGTCATCAATCGTCAATCATCAATCATCAATCATCAATCATCAATCATCAATCATCAATCATCAATCATCAATCATCAATCATCAATAATCAATCATCAATCATCAATCATCAATCATCAATCATCAATCATCAATCATCAATCATCAATCATCAATCATCAATCATCAATTATCAATCATCAATCATCAATCATCAATCATCAATCATCAATCATCAATCATCAATCATCAATCATCAATCATCAATCATCAATCATCAATCATCAATCATCAATCATCAATCATCAATCATCAATTATCAATCATCAATCATCAATCATCAATCATCAATCATTAATCATCAATCATCAATCATCAATCATCAATCATCAATCATCAATCATCAATCATCAATCATCAATCATCAATCATCAATCATCAATCATCAATCATCAAACATCAATCATCAATCATCAATCATCAATCATTAATCATCAATCATCAATCATCAATTATCAATCACCAATCATCAATCATCAATCATCAATCAGCAATCACCAATCATCAATCATCAATAATCAATCATCAATCATCAATCATCAATCATCAATCATCAATCATCAATCATCAATCATCAATCATCAATCATCAATTATCAATCATCAATCATCAATCATCAATCATCAATCATCAATCATCAATCATCAATCATCAATCATCAATCATCAATCATCAATCATCAATCATCAATCATCAATCATCAATCATCAATCATCAATCATCAATCATCAATCATCAATCATCAATCATCAATCACCAATCATCAATCATCAATCATCAGTCATCAATAATCAATCATCAATCATCAATCATCAATCATCAATCATCAATCATCAATCATCAATCATCAATCATCAATCATCAATCATCAATCATCAATCATCAATTATCAATCATCAATCATCAATCATCAATCATCAATCATCAATCATCAATCATCAAACATCAAACATCAATCATCAATCATTAATCATAAATCATCAATCATCAATCATCAATCATCAATCATCAATCATCAATCATCAATCATCAATCATTAATCATCAATCATCAATCATCAATCATCAATCATCAATCATCAATCATCAATCATCAATCATCAATCATCACTCATCAATCATTAATCATCAATCATCAATCATCAATTATCAATTATCAATCCACAACCATGAATCATCAATGATCAATGATCGATCATCAATCATCAATCATCAATCATCAATCATCAATCATCAATCATCAATCATCAATCATCAATCATCAATCATCAATCATCAATCATCAATCATCAATCATCAATCATCAATCATCAATCATCAATCATCAATCATCAAACATCAAACATCAATCATCAATCATTAATCATAAATCATCAATCATCAATCATCAATCATCAATCATCAAACATAAAACATCAATCATCAAGCCTCAAACATCATCTATCAACCATCAATCATCAATCATCAATCAACACTCATCAATCATCAATCATCAATCATCAATCATCAATCATCAATCATCAATCATCAATCATCAATCATCAATCATCAATCATCAATCATCAATCATCAATCATCAATCATCAATCATCAATCATCAATCATCAATCATCAATCATCAATCATCAATCATCAATCATCCATCATCAATCATCAATCATCAATCATCAATCATCAATCATCAATCATCAATCATAAATCAACAATCATCAATCATAAATCATCAATCAGCAATCATCAAGCATCAACCATCAATCATGAATCATCAATCAACATTCATCAATCATCAATCACCAATCATCAATTTGCAATCATAAACCATCAATCATCAAACATCAATCATCAATCATCAATCATCAATCATCAATCATCAATCATCAATCATCAATCATCAATCATCAATCATCAATCATCAATCATCAATCATCAATCATCAATCATCAATCATCAATCATCAATCATCAATCATCAATCATCAATCATCGCTCATCAATCATCAATCATCAATCATTAATCATCAATCATCAATCATCAATCATCAATCATCAATCATCAATCATCAATCATCAATCATCAATCATCAATCATTATTCATCAATCATCAATCATCAATTATCAATTATCAATCCACAACCATGAATCATCAATGATCAATGATCGATCATCAATCATCAATCATCAATCATCAATCATCAATCATCAATCATCAATCATCAATCATCAATCATCAATCATCAATCATCAATCATCAATCATCAATCATCAATCATCAATCATCAATCATCAATCATCAATCATCAATCATCAATCATCAATCATCAATCATCAATCATCAATCATTAATCATCAATCATCAATCATCAATAAGCAATATCAATCCACAACCATGAATCATCAATGATCAATGATCGATCATCAATCATCAATCATCAATCATTAATCATCAATCACCAATCATCAATAATCAATCATCAATCATCAATCAGCAATCATCAATAATCAATCATCAATTTTCGATCATCAGTCACCAATTATCAATCATCAGTTTGCGATCATCAATCATCAATCATCAACCATCAATCATCAATCATCAATCATCAATCATCAATCATCAACCATCAATCATCAATCATCAATCATCAATCATCAATCATCACTCATCAATCATTAATCATCAATCATCAATCATCAATCATCAATCATCAATCATCAATCATCAATCATCAATCATCAATCATCAATCATCAATCATCAATCATCAATCCTCAATCATCAATCATCAATCATCAATCATCAATCATCAATCATCAATCATCAATCATCAATCATCAATTATCAATCATCAATCATCAATCATCAATCATCAATCATCAATCATCAATCATCAATCATCAATCATCAATCATCAATCATCAATCATCAATCATCAATCATCAATCATCAATCATCAATCATCAATCATCAATCATCAATTATCAATCATCAATCATCAATCATCAATCATCAATCATCAATCATCAATCATCAATCATCAATCATCAATCATCAATCATCAATCATCAATCATCAATCATCAATCATCAATCATCAATCATCAATCATCAATTATCAATCATCAATCATCAATCATCAATCATCAATCATCAATCATCAATCATCAATCATCAATCATCAATCATCAATCATCAATCATCAATCATCAATCATCAATCATCAATCATCAATCATCAATCATCAATAATCAATCATCAATCATCAATCATCAATCATCAATCATCAATCATCAATCATCAATCATCAATCATCAATTATCAATCATCAATCATCAATCATCAATCATCAATCATCAATCATCAATCATCAATCATCAATCATCAATCATCAATCATCAATCATCAATCATCAATCATCAATCATCAATCATCAATCATCAATTATCAATTATCAATCATCAATCATCAATTATCAATCATTAATCATCAATCATCAATCATCAATCATCAATCATCAATCATCAATCATCAATCATCAATCATCAATCATCAATCATCAATCATCAATCATCAATCATCAATCATCAATCATCAATCATCAATCATCAAACATCAATCATCAATCATCAATCATCAATCATTAATCATCAATCATCAATCATCAATTATCAATCACCAATCATCAATCATCAATCATCAATCAGCAATCACCAATCATCAATCATCAATAATCAATCATCAATCATCAATCATCAATCATCAATCATCAATCATCAATCATCAATCATCAATCATCAATCATCAATCATCAATCATCAATCATCAATCATCAATCATCAATCATCAATTATCAATCATCAATCATCAATCATCAATCATCAATCATCAATCATCAATCATCAATCATCAATCATCAATCATCAATCATCAACCATCAATCATCAATCATCAATCATCAATCATCAATCATCAATCATCAATCATCAATCATCAATCATCAATCACCAATCATCAATCATCAATCATCAGTCATCAATAATCAATCATCAATCATCAATCATCAATCATCAATCATCAATCATCAATCATCAATCATCAATCATCAATCATCAATCATCAATCATCAATCATCAATCATCAATCATCAATTATCAATCATCAATCATCAATCATCAATCATCAATCATCAATTATCAATCATCAATCATCAATCATCAATCATCAATCATCAATCATCAATCATCAATCATCAATCATCAATCATCAATCATCAATCATCAATCATCAATCATCAATCATCAATCATCAATCATCAATCATCAATCATCAATCATCAATCATCAATTATCAATCATCAATCATCAATCATCAATCATCAATCATCAATCATTAATCATCAATCATCAATCATCAATCATCAATCATCAATCATCAATCATCAATCATCAATCATCAATCATCAATCATCAATCATCAAACATCAATCATCAATCATCAATCATCAATCATTAATCATCAATCATCAATCATCAATTATCAATCACCAATCATCAATCATCAATCATCAATCAGCAATCATCAATCATCAATCATCAATCATCAAACATCAATTATCAATCATCAATCATCAATCATCAATCATCAATCATCAATCATCAAACATCAATCATCAATCATCAATTATCAATCATCAATCATCAATCATCAATCATCAATCATCAATCATCAATCATCAATCATCAATAATCAATCATAAATCATCAATCATCAATCATCAATCATCAATCATCAATCATCAATCATCAATCATCAATCATCAATCATCAATCATCAATCATCAATCATCAATCATCAATCATCAATCATCAATCATCAATTATCAATCATCAATCATCAATCATCAATCATCAATCATTAATCATCAATCATCAATCATCAATCATCAATCATCAATCATCAATCATCAATCATCAATCATCAATCATCAATCATCAATCATCAATCATCAAACATCAAACATCAATCATCAATCATCAATCATCAATCATCAATCATTAATCATCAATCATCAATCATCAATTATCAATCATCAATCATCAATCATCAATCATCAATCATCAATCATCAATCATCAATTATCAATCATCAATCATCAATCATCAATCATCAATCATCAATCATCAATCATCAATCATCAATCATCAATCATCAATCATCAATCATCAATCATCAATCATCAATCATCAATCATCAATCATCAATCATCAATCATCAATCATCAATCATCAATTATCAATCATCAATCATCAATCATCAATCATCAATCATGAATTATCAATCATCAATCATCAATCATCAATCATCAATCATCAATCATCAATCATCAATCATCAATCATCAATCATCAATCATCAATCATCAATCATCAATCATCAATCATCAATCATCAATCATCAATCATCAATCATCAATCATCAATCATCTATCATCAATCATCAATCATCAATCATCAATCATCAATCATCAATCATCAATCATCAATCATTAATCATCAATCATCAATCATCAGTCATCAATAATCAATCATCAATCATCAATCATCAATCATCAATCATCAATCATCAATCATCAATCATCAATCATCAATCATCAATCATCAATCATCAATCATCAATCATCAATCATCAATCATCAATCATCAATCATCAATCATCAATCATCAATCATCAATCATCAATCATCAATCATCAATCATCAATCATCAATCATCAATCATCAATCATCAATCATCAATCATCAATCATCAATCATCAATCATCAATCATCAATCATCAATCATCAATCATCAATCATCAATCATCAATCATCAATCATCAATCATCAATCATCAATCATCAATCATCAATTATCAATCATCAATCATCAATCATCAATCATCAATCATCAATCATCAATCATCAATCATCAATCATCAATTATCAATCATCAATCATCATTCATCAATCATCAATCATCAATCACCAATCTTCAATCATCCATCATCAACCATCAATTATAAATCATCAATCATCAACCATCAATCATCAATCATCAATCATCAATCATCAATCATCAATCATCAATCATCAATCATCAATCATCAATCATCAATCATCAATCATCAATCATCAATCATCAATCATCAATCATCAATAATCAATCATCAATCATCAATCATCAATCATCAATCATCAATCATCAATCATCAATCATCAATCATCAATCATCAATCATTAATCATCAATCATCAATCATCAATCATCAATCATCAATCATCAATCATCAATCATCAATCATCAATCATCTATCATCAAACATCAATAATCAATCATCAATCATCAATCATCAATCATCAATCATCAATAATCAATCATCAATCAGCAATCATCAATTATCAATCATCAATAATCAATCCTCAATCGTCAATCAGTAATAATCAATCATCAATCATCAATCATCAATCATCAATCATCAATCATCAATTATCAATCATCAATCATTAATCATCAATCATCAATCATCAATCATCAATCATCAATCATCAATCATCAATCATCAATCATCAATCATCAATCATCAATCATCAATCATCAATCATCAATCATCAATCATCAATCATCAATCATCAATCATCAATCGTCAATCATCAATCATCAATCTTCAATCATCAATCATCCATCATCAATCATAAATCATCAATCATCAATCATAAATCATCAATCATCAATCATCAATCATCCATCATCAATCATCAATCATCAATCATCAATCATCAATCATCAATCATCAATCATCAATCATCAATCATCAATTAACAATCATCAATCATCAATCGTCAATCATCAATCATCAATCATCAATCATCAATCATCAATCATCAATCATCAATCATCAATCATAAATCATCAATCATCAATCATCAATCATCAAACATCAATCATCAATCATCAATCATCAATCATAAATCATCTATCATCAATCATCAATCATCAATCATCAATCATCAATCATCAATCATTAATCATCAATCATCAATCATCAATCATCAATAATCAATCATCAATCATCAATCATCAATCATCAATCATCAATCATCAATCATCAATCATCAATCATCAATCATCGATCATCAATCATCAATCATCAATCATCAATCATCAATCATCAATCATCAATCATCAATCATCAATCACCAATCATCAATCATCAATTATCAATCATCAATATTCAATATTCAATCATCAATCATCAATCATCAATTAACATTCATCAATCATCAATCATCAATCATAAATCATCAATCATCAATCATCAATCGTCAATCATCATTCATCAATCATCAATCATCAATCACCAATCCTCAATCATCCATCATCAACCATCAATTATAAATCATCAATCATCAACCATCAATCATCAATCATCAATCATCAATCATCAATCATCAATCATCAATCATCAATCATCAATCATCAATCATCAATCATCAATCATCAATCATCAATCATCAATCATCAATCATCAATCATCAATCATCAATCATCAATCATCAATCATCAATCATCAATCATCAATCATCAATCATCAATCATCAATCATCAATCATCAATCATCAATCATCAATCATCAATCATCAATCATCAATCATCAATTATCAATCATCAATCATCAATCATCAATCATCAATCATCAATCATCAATCATCAATCATAAATCATCAATCATCAATCATCAATCATCTATCATCAAACATCAATAATCAATCATCAATCATCAATCATCAATCATCAATCATCAATAATCAATCATCAATCAGCAATCATCAATCATCAATCATCAATAATCAATCCTCAATCGTCAATCAGTAATAATCAATCATCAATCATCAATCATCAATCATCAATTATCAATCATCAATCATCAATCATCAATCATCAATCATCAATCATCAATCATCAATCATCAATCATCAATCATCAATCATCAATCATCAATCATCAATCATCAATCATCAATCATCAATCGTCAATCATCAATCATCAATTATCAATCATCAATCATCAATCATCAATCATATATCATCAATCATCAATCATCAATCATCAATCATCAATCATCAATCATCAATCATCAATCATCAATCATCAATCATCAATCATCAATCATCAATTAACAATCATCAATCATCAATCGTCAATCATCAATCATCAATCATCAATCATCAATCATCAATCATCAATCATCAATCATCAATCATCAATCATCAATCATCAATCATCAATCATCAATCATAAATCATCAATCATCAATCATCAATCATCAACATCAATCATCAATCATTCAATCATTCAATCATCAATCATAAATCATCAATCATCAATCATCAA
>CATOZT010000339.1:0-53865 GCA_954870665.1 Stratiomys singularior
TGATTGATTATTAACGATTGATGATTTGTAACTGATGATTGATGCTTGATGATTGATGATTGATGATTAACGATTGATGATTGATTACTGGTGATTGATGACTGATGATTGGTGATTGATGATTGATGATTGATGATTGATGATTGATGATTGATTATTAATGATTGATGATTGATGATTGATGATTGATGGATTGATGATTGATGATTGATGATTGACGATTGATGATTGATGACTGGTGATTGATGACTGATGATTGATGATTGATGTTTGATGATTGATGATTGATGATTGATGACTGATGATTAATGATTGATAATTGATGATTGATGATTGATGATTGATAATTGATGATTGATGATTGATGATTGATGATTGATGATTGATGATTGATGATTGATGATTGATAATTGATGATTGATGATTGATGATTGATGATTGATGATTGATGATTGGCTGATTGATGATTGATGATTGATGATTGTGATTGATGATTGATGATTGATGATTTGATGCTTGATGATTGATGATTGATGATTGATGATTGATGATTGATGATTGATGATTGATGATTGATGACTGATGATTGATGATTGATGATTGATGATTGATGATTGATGATTGATGATTGATGATTGATGATTGATGATGATGATTGATGATTGATGATGATGATTGATGTTTGATGATTGATGATTGATGATTGATGGACTGATGATTAATGATTGATAATTGATGATTGATGAGTGATAATTGATGATTGATGATTGATGATTGCATGATTGATGATTGATGATTGATGATTGATAATTGATGATTGATGATTGATGATTGATGATTGATGATTGATGATTGCTGATTGATGATTGATGATTGATGATTGATGATGATATTGATGATTGATGCTTGATGCTTGATGATTGATGATTGATGATTGATGATTGATGATTGATGATTGATGAATTGATGATTGATGAGTTGATGATTGATGATTGATGATTGATGATTGATGATTGATGATTGTGATTGATTGATTGATGATTGATGATTGTTGATTGATGATTGATGATTGATGATTGATGATTGATGATTGATGATTGATGATTGATGATTGATGATTGATGATTGATGATTGATGATTGATGATTGATGATTGATGATTGATGATTGATGATTGATGATTGATGATTGATGAGTGATGATTGATGATTGTTGATTGATGATTTGTGATTGATGATTGAAGAATTGATGATTGATGATTGATGATTAATGATTGATATTTGATGGATTTATAATTGATGATTGATGATTGATGATTGATGATTGATGATTGATGATTGATCATTGATTACTGATGATTGATGATTGATGATTGATGATTGATGATTGATGACTGATGATTGATGATTGATGATTGATGAATGATGATTGATGACTGATATTGATGATTGATGATTGATGATTGATGATTGATGATTGATGATTGATGATTGATGATTGAAGATTGATGATTGATGTTTGATGATTGATGATTGATGATTGATGATTGATGATTGATGATTGTTGATTGATGATTGATGATTGATGATTGATGATTTGATGATTGATTTTTGATGATTGATGATTGATGATTGATGATTGATGATTGATGATTGATGATTGTTGATTGATGATTGATGATTGATGATGGACGATTGATCATTTATGACTGATGACTGATGACTGATGATGATGGTTGATGTTGATGATTGATGATTGATGATTGATGATTGATGATTGATGATTGATGATTGATGATTGATGATTGATGAGTGATGATTGATGATTGATGATTGATGATTTGTGATTGATGATTGAAGATTGATGATTGATGATTGATGATAATTGATTGATATTTGATGATTTATAATTGATGATTGATGATTGATGATTGATGAGTGATGATTGATGATTGATGATTGATGATTGATGATTGATATTGATGATTGATGTTTGATGATTGATGATTGATTATTGATGATTGAGATTGATGATTGATGATTGATGATTGATGATTGATGATTCATGATTGATGATTGATGACTGATGATTGATGATTGATGACTGATGATTGATGATTGATGATAGATGATTGATGATTGATGATTGATGATTGATGATTGATGATTGGTGATTGATGATTGATTGATTGATGATTGATGATTGATGATTGATGATTGATTATTAATAATGATGATTGATGATTGATGATTGATGATTGTTGATTGATGATTGATGATTGATGATGGACGATTGATCATTTATGACTGATGACTGATGACTGATGATTCATGATTGATGTTTGATGATTGATGATTGATGATTGATGATTGATGATATATGATTGATGATTTATGATTGATGATTGATGATTGATGATTGATGATTGATGATTGATGATTGATGATTGATGATTGATGATTGCTGATTGATGATTGATGATTGATGATTGATGATTGATGATTGATGATTGATGATTGATGATTGATGATTGATGATTGATGATTGGTGATTGATGATTGATGATTGATGATTGAAGATCGATGATTGATGATTGATGATTGATGATTGATGATTGATGATTGATGATTGATTATTAATGATTGATGATTGATGATTGATGATTAATTATTGTTGATTGATGATTGATAATTGATGATGGACGATTGATCATTTATGACTGATGACTGATGATTGATGATTGATGTTTGATGATTGATGATTGATGATTGATGATTGATGATTGATGATTGATGATTAATGATTGATGATTGATGATTGATGATTGATGATTGATGAGTGACGATTGATGATTGATGACTGATGATTGATGACTGATGATTGATGATTGATGTTTGATGATTGATGATTGATAATGATGATTGATTATTGATGATTAATGATTGATAATTGATGAATGATGATTGATGATTGATGATGATTATTGATGATTGATGATTAATGATTGATAATTGATGATTGATGATTGATGATTGATGATTGATGATTGATGATTGATGATTGATGATTGATGATTGATGATTGATGATTGATGATCGATGATTGATGATGATGATTGATGATTGATGATTGGATGATTGATGATTGATGATTGATGATTGATGATTGATGATTGATGATTGATGATTGATGATTGCTGATTGATGATTGATGATTGATGATTGATGATTGATGATTGATGATTGATGATTGATGATTGATGATTGATGATTGATGATTGATGATTGGTGATTGATGATTGATGATTGATGATTGAAGATCGATGATTGATGATTGATGATTGATGATTGATTATTAATGATTGATGATTGATGATTGATGATTAATTATTGTTGATTGATGATTGATAATTGATGATGGACGATTTGATCATTTATGACTGATGACTGATGATTGATGATTGATGTTTGATGATTGATGATTGATTATTGATGATTGATGATTGATGATTGATGATTAATGATTGATGATTGATGATTGATGATTGATGATTGATGATTGATGATTGATGATTGATGAGTGAAGATTGATGATTGATAATTGATGATTGATGATTGATGATTGATGATTGATGATTCATTATTGAGTATTGATGATTGCTTATTGATGATTGATAATTGATGATTGATGAATGATGATTGATGATTGATGATTGATGATTGATGATTGATGATTGATGATTGATGATTGATGACTGATGATTGATGATTGATGTTTGATGATTGATGATTGATAATTGATGATTGATTATTGATGATTAATGATTGATAATTGATTGATTGATGATTGATGATTGATAATTGATGATTGATGATTGATGATTAATGATTGATAATTGATGATTGATGATTGATGATTGATGATTGATGATTGATGATTGATGATTGATGATTGATGATTGATGATTGATGATTGATGATTGATGATTGATGATTGATGATTGATGATGATGATTGATGATTGATGATTGATGATTGATGATTGATGATTGATGATTTATGATTGATGATTGAATGATTGATTATTAATGATTGATGGATGATAACTGATGATTGATGCTTGATGATTGATGATTGATGATTGACGATTGATGATTGATGACTGATGATTGATGACTGATGATTGATGATTGATGTTTGATGATTGATGATTGATAATTGATGATTGATTATTGATGATTAATGATTGATAATTGATGAATGATGATTGATGATTGATGATTGATTATTGATGATTGATGATTAATGATTGATAATTGATGATTGATGATTGATGATTGATGATTGATGATTGATGATTGATGATTGATGATTGATGATTGATGATTGATGATTGATGATCGATGATTGATGATTGATGATTGATGATTGATGATTGATGATTGATGATTGATGATTGATGATTGATGATTGATGATTGATGATTGATGATTGATGATTGCTGATTGATGATTGATGATTGATGATTTATGATTGATGATTGTTGATTGATTATTAATGATTGATGGATGATAACTGATGATTGATGCTTGATGATTGATGATTGATGATTGACGATTGATGATTGATGACGATGATTGATGACTGATGATTGATGATTGATGTTTGATGATTGATGATTGATAATTGATGATTGATTATTGATGATTAATGATTGATAATTGATGATTGATGATTGATGATTGATAATTGATGATTGATGATTGATGATTAATGATTGATAATTGATGATTGATGATTGATGATTGATGATTGATGATTGATGATTGATGATTGATGATTGATGATTGATGATCGATGATTGATGATTGATGATTGATGATTGATGATTGATGATTGATGATTGATGATTGATGATTGATGATTGATGATTGATGATTGATGATTGCTGATTGATGATTGATGATTGATGATTGATGATTGATGATTGATGATTGATGATTGATGATTGATGATTGATGATTGGTGATTGATGATTGATGATTGATGATTGAAGATCGATGATTGATGATTGATGATTGATGATTGATTATTAATGATTGATGATTGATGATTGATGATTAATTATTGTTGATTGATGATTGATAATTGATGATGGACGATTGATCATTTATGACTGATGACTGATGATTGATGATTGATGTTCGATGATTGATGATTGATGATTGATGATTGATGATTGATGATTAATGATTGATGATTGATGATTGATGATTGATGATTGATGATTGATGATTGATGATTGAAGATTGATGATTGATAATTGATGATTGATGATTGATGATTGATGATTGATGATTCATTATTGAGTATTGATGATTGCTTATTGATGATTGATAATTGATGATTGATGAATGATGATTGATGATTGATGATTGATGATTGATGATTGATGATTGATGATTGATGATTGATGATTGATAATTGATAATTGATGATTCATGATTGATGATTGATGATTGATGATTGATGATTGATGATTGATGATTGATGATTGATGATTGATGATTGATGATTGATGATTGATGATTGATGATTGATGATTGATGATTGATGATTGATGATTGATGATTGATGATTAACGATTTATGATTGATGACTGATGATTGATGATTGATGATAGATGATTTAAGGCTGGTAATTGAAGATTGATGGTTGATTATTGACGATTGATGTTTGATGATTGATGGTTGATGATTGATGTTCAATGATTGATGATTGATGATTGATGATTGACGATTGACGATTGACGATTGATGATTGATGATTGGTGATTGATGATTGATGACTGATGATTCGTGATTGATGATTGAAGATTGATGATTGATGATTGATGATTAATGATTGATATTTGATGATTTATAATTGATGATTGATGATTGATGATTGATGATTGATGATTGATGATTGATGATTGATGATTGATGATTGATGATTGATGATTGATTATTAATGATTGATGATTGATGACTGATGATTGATGATTGATGATTGATGATTGATGATTGATGATTGATGATTGATGATTGATGACTGATGATTGATGATTGATGATTGATAATTGATGATTGATGATTGATGATTGTTGATTGATGATTGATGATTGATGATTGATGATTGACGATTGATGATTGATGATTGATGATTGATGATTGATGATTGATGATTGATGATTGATGATTGATGATTGATGATTGATGATTGATGATTGATGATTGATTATTGATGATTGATGATTGATGATTGATGATTGATGATTGATGATTGATAATTGATGATTGATGATTGCTGATTGATGATTGATGATTGATGATTGATGATAGATAATTGATGATTGATGATTGATGATTGATGATTGATGATTGATGATTGATGATTGATGATTGATGATTGATGATTGATGATTGACGATTGATGATTGATGATTGATGATTGATGATTGATGATTGATGATTGATGATTGATGATTTATGATTGATGATTGATGATTGATGATTGATGATAGTTAATTGATGATTGATGATTGATGATTGATGATTGATGATTGATGATTGATGATTGATGATTGATGATTGACGATTGATGATTGATGATTGATGTTTGATGATTTATGATTGATGATTGATGATTGATGATTGATGATTGATGATTGATGATTGATGATTGATGATTGATGATTGATGATTGATGATTGATGATTGATGATTGATGATTGATGAGTGATGATTGATGATTGATGATTGATGATTGATGATTGATGATTGATGATTGATGATTGATGATTGATGATTGATGATTAATGGTTGATGATTGATGATTGATGATTGATGATTGATGATTGATGATTGATGATTGATGATTGATGATTGATGATTGATGATTGATGATTGATGATTGATGATTGGTGCTTGATGATTGATGATTAATGATTGTTGGGTGATGATTGATGATTGATGATTGATGATTGATGATTGATGATTGATGATTGATGATTGATGATTGATGATTGATGACTGATGATTGATGATTGATGATTGATGATTGACGATTGATGATTGATGATTGATGATTGAAGATTGATGATTGATGATTGATGATTGATGATTTATGATTGATGATTGATGATTGATGATTGATGATTGATGATTGATGATTGATGATTGATGATTGATGATTGATGATTGATGTTGATTATTGATGATTGATGATTGATGATTGATGATTGATGATTGATGATTGATGATTGATGATTGTTTAGTGATGATTGATGATTGATGATTGATGATTGATGATTGATGATTGATGATTGATGATTGATGATTGTTGATTGGTGATTGATGATTGATGATTGATGATTGATGATTGATGATTGATGATTGATGATGATGATTGATGATTGATGATTGATGATTGATGATTGATGATTGATGATTGATGATTGATGATTGATGATTGATGATTGATGATTGATGATTGATGATTGATGATTGATGATTGATGATTGATGATTGATGATTGGTGCTTGATGATTGATGATTAATGATTGTTGGGTGATGATTGATGATTGATGATTGATGATTGATGATTGATGATAGATAATTGTTGATTGATGATTGTTGATTGATGATTGATGATTGATGATTGATGATTGATGATTGATGATTGATGATTGATGATTGATGATTGATGATTGATGATTGATGATTGATGGTTGATGATTGACCATTGATGATTGCTGACTGATGATTGATGATTGATGATTGATGATTGATGATTGATGATTGATGATTGATGATTGATGATTGATGATTGATGATTGGTAATTGATGATTGATGATTGATGATTGATGATTGATGATTGATGATTGATGATTGTTGATTGATGATTGATGATTGATGATTGATGATTGATGATTGATGATTGATGATTGATGATTGATGATTGATGATTGATGATTGATGATTGATGATTGATGATTGATGATTGTTGATGATGATTGGTGCTTGATGATGATGATTAATGATTGTTGGGTGATGATTGATGATTGATGATTGATGATTGATGATAGATAATTGATGATTGATGATTCATGATTCATGATTGATGATTGATGATTGATGATTGATGATTGATGATTGATGATTGACGATTGATGATTGATGATTGATGATTGATGATTGATGATTGATGATTGATGATTGATGATTTATGATTGATGATTGATGATTGATGATTAATGATTGTTGGGTGATGATTGATGATTGATGATTGATGATTGGTGATTGATAATTGATGATTGATATTGATGATTGATGATTGACGATTGATAATTTATGACTGATGACTGATGATTGATGATTGATGATGATGATTGATGATTGATGATTGATGATTGATGATTGATGACTGATGATTGATGATTGATGATTGATGATTGATGATTGATGATTGATGATTGTTGATGATGATTGATGATTGATGATTGATGAGTGATGATTGATGATTGATGATTGATGATTGATGATTGATGATTGATGATTGATGATTGATGATTGATGATTGATGATTGATGATTGATGATTGATGATGATGATTGATGATTGATGATTGATGATTGATGATTGATGATTGATGATTGATGATTGATGATTGATGATTGATGATTGATGATTGATAATTGATGATTGATTATTTATGATTGATGATTCATTATTAATGATTGATGATTGATGACTGATGATTGATGCTTGATGATTAATGATTGATGATTGACGATTGATGATTGGTGGTTGATAATTGATGATTGATATTGATGATTGATGATTGATGATTGACGATTGATAATTTATGACTGATGACTGATGATTGATGATTGATGATTGATGATTGATGATTGATGATTGATGATTGATGATTGATGAGTGATGATTGATGATTGATGATTGATGATTGATGATTGATGATTGATGATTGATGATTGATGATTGATGATTGATGATTGATGATTGATGATTGATGATTGACGATTGATGATTGATGATTGATGATTGATGATTGATGATTGATGATTGATGATTGATGATTGGTGATTGATGATTGATGATTGATGATTGATGATTGATGATTGATGATTGATGATTGATGACTGATGATTGATGATTGATGATTGATGATTGATGATTGATGATTGATGATTGATGATTGATGATTGATGATTGATGATTGATGATTGATGATTGATGATTGATGATTGGTGATTGATGATTGATGATTAATGATTGTTGGGTGATGATTGATGATTGATGATTGATGATTGGTGATTGATAATTGATGATTGATATTGATGATTGATGATTGATGATTGACGATTGATAATTTATGACTGATGATTGATGATTGATGATTGATGATTGATGATTGATGATTGATGATTGATGACTGATGATTGATGATTGATGATTGATGATTGATGATTGATGATTGATGATTGATGATTGATGACTGTTGACTGATGATTGATGATTGATGATTGATGATTGATGATTGATGATTGTTGATTGATGATTGATGATTGATGATTGATGATTGATGATTGATGATTGATGATTGATGATTGATGATTGATGATTGATGATTGATGATTGATGATTGATGATTGGTGATTGATAATTGATGATTGATATTGATGATTGATGATTGACGATTGATAATTTATGACTGATGACTGATGATTGATGATTGATGATTGATGATTGATGATTGATGATTGATGATTGATGATTGATGATTGATGACTGATGATTGATGATTGATGATTGATGATTGATGATTGGTGATTGATGATTGATGATTGATGATTGATGATTGATGATTGATGATTGATGATTGATGATTGGTGCTTGATGATTGATGATTAATGATTGTTGGGTGATGATTGATGATTGATGATTGATGATTGATGATTGATGATTGATGATTGATGATTGATGACTGATGATTGATGATTGATGATTGATGATTGATGATTGATGATTGATGATTGATGATTGATGATTGATGATTGATGAGTGATGATTGATGATTGATGATTGATGATTGATGATTGATGATTGATGATTGATGATTGATTATTGATGATTGATGATTGATGATTGATGATTGATGATTGATGATTGATGATTGATGATTGATGATTGATGATTGGTGATTGATGATTGATGGTTGATGATTGATTATTGATGATTGATTATTAATGAGTGATGATTGATGATTGATAATTGATGATTGATATTGAGGATTGATGATTGACGATTGTTAATTTATGACTGATGACTGATGATTGATGATTGATGTTTGATGATTGATGATTGATGATTGATGATTGATGATTGATGATTGATGATTGATGATTGATGATTGATGATCGATGATTGATGATTGATGATTGATGATTGATGATTGATGATTGATGATTGATGATTGATGATTGATGATTGATGATTGATGATTGATTATTGATGATTGATGATTGATGATTGATGATTGATGATTGATGATTGATGATTGATGATTGATGATTGATGATTGATGATTGATGATTGATGATTGATAATTGATGATTGATTTTTTATGATTGTTGATTCATTATTAATGATTGATGATTGATGACTGATGATTGATGCCTGATGATTGATGATTGATGATTGACGATTGATGATTGATGATTGATGATTGATGATTGATGATTGGTGATTGATGATTGATGATTAATGATTGTTGGGTGATGATTGATGATTGATGATTGATGATTGGTGATTGATAATTGATGATTGATATTGATGATTGATGATTGATGATTGATAATTTATGACTGATGACTGATGATTGATGATTGATGATTGATGATTGATGATTGATGATTGATGATATATGATTGATGATTGATGATTGATGATTGATGATTGATGATTGATGATTGATGACTGATGATTGATGATTGATGATTGATGATTGATGATTGATGATTGATGATTAATGATTATTGGGTGATGATAGATGATTGATGATTGATAATTGATGATTGATTATTGATGATTGATGATTGATCATTGATGTTTGATGGTATATTATTGATGATTGATGATTGATGATTGATGATTGATGATTGATGATTGATGATTGATGATTGATTATTTATGATTGATGATTCATTATTAATGATTGATGATTGATGACTGATGACTGATGATTGATGCTTGATGATTGATGATTGATGATTGACGATTGATGATTGATGACTGATGATTGATGACTGATGATTGATGATTGATGATTGATGATTGATGATTGATGATTGATGATTGATGAGTGATTATTGATGATTGATGATTGATGATTGATGATTGATGATTGATGATTGATGATTGATGATTGATGATTGATGATTGATGATTGATGATTGATGATTGATGATTGATGATTGATGATTGATGATTGATGATTGATGATTGATGATTGATGATTGATGATTGATGATTGATGATTGATGATTGATGATTGATAATTGATGATTGATTATTTATGATTGATGATTCATTATTAATGATTGATGATTGCTGACTGATGATTGATGCTTGATGATTGATGATTGATGATTGATGATTGGTGATTGATAATTGATGATTGATATTGATGATTGATGATTGATGATTGACGATTGATAATTTATGACTGATGACTGATGATTGATGATTGATGATTGATGATTGATGATTGATGATTGATGATTGATGATTGATGACTGATGATTGATGATTGATGATTGATGATTGATGATTGATGATTGATGATTGATGATTGATGATTGATGATTGATGATTGATGATTGATGATTGATGATTGATGATTGATGATTGATGATTGATGATTGATGATTGATGATTGATGATTGGTGATTGATAATTGATGATTGATATTGATGAATGATGATTGATGATTGACGATTGATAATTTATGACTGATGACTGATGATTGATGATTGATGATTGATGATTGATGATTGATGATTGATGACTGATGATTGATGATTGATGATTGATGAGTGATGATTGGTGATTGATGATTGATGATTGATGATTGATGATTGATGATTGATGATTGATGTATGATGATTGGTGCTTGATGATTGATGATTAATGATTGTTGGGTGATGATTGATGATTGATGATTGATGATTGATGATTGATGATTGATGATTGATGACTGATGATTGATGATTGATGATTGATGATTGATGATTGATGATTGATGATTGATGATTGATGATTGATGATTGATGATTGATGATTGATGATTGATGATTGATGAGTGATGATTGATGATTGATGATTGATGATTGATGATTGATGATTGATGATTGATGATTGATGATTGATGATTGATGATTGATGATTGATGATTGATGATTGATGATTGATGATTGATGATTGATGATTGATGATTGGTGATTGATGATTGATGGTTGATGATTGATTATTGATGATTGATTATTAATGAGTGATGATTGATGATTGATGATTGATGATTGATAATTGATGATTGATTATTTATGATTGATGATTCATTATTAATGATTGATGATTGATGACTGATGATTGATGCTTGATGATTGATGATTGATGATTGATGATTGGTGATTGATAATTGATGATTGATATTGATGATTGATGATTGATGATTGATGATTGATGATTGATAATTTATGACTGATGACTGATGATTGATGATTGATGATTGATGATTGATGATTGATGATTGATGATTGATGACTGATGATTGATTATTGATGATTGATGATTGATGATTGATGGTTGATGATTGATGATTGATGATTGATGATTGATGATTGATGATTGATGATTGATGATTGATGATTGATGATTGATGATTGATGATTGATGATTGATGATTGATGATTGATGATTGACGATTGATGATTGATGATTGATGATTGATGATTGATGATTGATGATTGATGATTGATGATTGATGATTGATGATTGATGATTGATGATTGATGATTGATGATTGATGATTGATTATTGATGATTGATGATTGATGATTGATGATTGATGATTGATGATTGGTGATTGATAATTGATGATTGATATTGATGATTGATGATTAATAATTGATGATTGATGATTGATGATTGATGATTGATGATTGATGATTGGTGATTGATGATTGATGATCGATGATCGATGATTGATGATTGATGATTGATTATTGATGATTGATGATTGATGATTGATGATTGATGATTGATGATTGATGATTGATGATTGATGATTGATGATTGATGATTGATGATTGATGATTGATGATTGATGATTGATGATTGACGATTGATGATTGATGATTGATGATTGATGATTGATGATTGATGATTGATGATTGATGATTGATGATTGATGATTGATGATTGATGATTGATGATTGATGATTGATTATTGATGATTGATGATTGATAATTGATGATTGATTATTTATGATTGATGATTCATTATTAATGATTGATGATTGATGACTGATGATTGATGCTTGATGATTGATGATTGATGATTGGTGATTGATAATTGATGATTGATATTGATGATTGATGATTGATGATTGATGATTGATAATTTATGACTGATGACTGATGATAGATGATTGATGATTGATGATTGATGATTGATGATTGATGATTGATGACTGATGATTGATTATTGATGATTGATGATTGATGATTGATGGTTGATGATTGATGATTGATGATTGATGATTGATGATTGATGATTGATGATTGATGATTGATGATTGATGATTGATGATTGATGATTGATGATTGGTGATTGATAATTGATGATTGATATTGATGATTGATGATTGATGATTGACGATTGATAATTTATGACTGATGACTGATGATTGATGATTGATGATTGATGATTGATGATTGATGATTGATGACTGATGATTGATGATTGATGATTGATGATTGATGATTGATGATTGATGATTGGTGATTGATGATTGATGATTGATGATTGATAATTGATGATTGATGATTGACGATTGGTGCTTGATGATTGATGATTAATGATTGTTGGGTGATGATTGATGATTGATGATTGATGATTGATGATTGATGAGTGATGACTGATGATTGATGATTGATGATTGATGATTGATGATTGATGATTGATGATTGATGATTGATGATTGATGAGTGATGATTGATGATTGATGATTGATGATTGATGATTGATGATTGATGATTGATGATTGATGATTGATGATTGATGATTGATGATTGATGATTGATGATTGATGATTGATGATTGATGATTGGTGATTGATGATTGATGGTTGATGATTGATTATTGATGATTGATTATTAATGAGTGATGATTGATGATTGATAATTGATGATTGATATTGAGAATTGATGATTGACGATTGTTAATTTATGACTGATGACTGATGATTGATGATTGATGTTTGATGATAGATGATTGATGATTGATGATTGATGATTGATGATTGATGATTGATGATTGATGATTGATGATTGATGATTGATGATTGATGATTGATGATTGATGATCGATGATTGATGATTGATGATTGATGATTGATGATTGATGATTGATGATTGATGATTGATGATTGATGATTGATGATTGATGATTGATAATTGATGATTGATGATTGATGATTGATGATTGATGATTGATGATTGATGATTGATGATTGATGATTGATGATTGATGATTGATGATTGATGATTGATGATTGATGATTGATGATTGATGATTGATGATTGATGATTGATGATTGATGATTGATGATTGATGATTGATGATTGATGATTGATGATTGATAATTGATGATTGATTATTTATGATTGATGATTCATTATTAATGATTGATGATTGATGTTTGATGATTGATGCTTGATGATTGATGATTTATGATTGACGATTGATGATTGATGACTGATGATTGATGACTGATGATTGATGATTGATGATTGATGATTGCTGATTGGTGATTGATGATTGACGATTGATGATTGATGATTGATGATTGATGATTGATGATTGATGATTGATGATTGATGCTTGATGATTGATGATTGATGATTGATGATTGATGATTGATAATTGATGATTGATGATTGATGATTGATGATTGATGATTGATAATTGATGATTCATGATTCATGATTGATGATTGATGATTGATGATTGATGATTGATGATTGATGATTGATGATTGATGATTGATGATTGATGATTGATGATTGATGATTGATGATTGATGATTGATGATTGATGATTGATGATTGATGATTGACGATTGATGATTGATGATTGATGATTGACGAATGGTGTTTGATGATTGATGATTGATGATTGATGACTGATGATTGATGATTGATGATTGATGATTGATGATTGATGATTGATGATTGATGATTGATGATTGATGATTGATGATTGATGATTGATGATTGATGATTGATGATTGATGATTGATGATTGATGATTGATGATTGATGATTGATGATTGATGATTGATGATTGATGATTGATGATTGATTATTGATGATTGATGATTGATGATTGATGATTGATGATTGATGACTGATGATTAACGATTTATGATTGATGACTGATGATTGATGATTGATGATGGATGATTTAAGGCTGGTAATTGAAGATTGATGGTTGATTATTGATGATTGATGTTTGATGATTGATGGTTGATGATTGATGTTCGATGATTGATGATTGATGTTAGAGGATTGATGATTGATTGTTGATGATTGATGATTAATGATTGATGATTGGTGATTGATGATTGATGATTGATAATTGATGATTGATGATTGTTGATTGGTGATTGATGATTGATGATTGATGGTGGCTGATTGATGATTGATGATTGATGATTGATGACTGATGATTGATGATTGATGATTGATGATTGATGATTGATGATTGATGATTGATGATTGATGATTGATGATTGATGATTGATGATTGATGATTGATGATTGATTATTGATGATTGATGATTGATGATTGATGATTGATGATTGATGATTGATGATTGATGATTGATGATTGATGATTGATGATTGATGATTGATGATTGATGATTGATGATTGATGATTGATGATTGATGATTGATGATTGGTGATTGATGATTGATGACTGATGATTGATGATTTAAAGCTGGTAATTGAAGATTGATGGTTGATTATTGATGATTGATGTTTGATGATTGATGGTTGATGATTGATGTTCGATGATTGATGATTGATGATTGATGATTGATGATTGAGGATTGATTATTGATTATTGATGATTGATGATTGATGATTGATGATTGGTGATTGATGATTGATGATTGATGATTAATGATTGATGATTGATGATTGTTGATTGGTGATTGATGATTGATGATTGATGGTTGATGATTGATGATTGATGATTGATGATTGATGGTTGATGATTGATGATTGATGATTGATGATTGATGATTAATGATTGATGATTGATGATTGTTGGGTGATGATTTATGATTGATGATTGATGATTGATTATTGATGATTGATGATTGGTTATTGATGTTTGATGATTGATTATTGATGATTGATGATTGATGATTGATGATTGATGATTGATGATTGATGATTGATGATTGATGATTGATGATTGATGATTGATGTTTGATGATTGATGATTGATGATTGGTGATTGATGATTGATGATTGATGATTGATGATTGATGATTGATGATTGATGATTGATGATTGATGATTGATGATTGATGATTGATGATTGATGATTGATGATTGATGATTGATGATCGATGATTGATGATTGATGATTGATGTTTGATGATTGATGATTGATGATTGGTGATTGATGATTGATGATTAATGATTGTTGGGTGATGATTGATGATTGATGATTGATGATTGGTGATTGATAATTGATGATTGATATTGATGATTGATGATTGATGATTGACGATTGATAATTTATGACTGATGACTGATGATTGATGATTGATGATTGATGATTGATGATTGATGATTGATGATTGATGATTGATGATTGATGACTGATGATTGATGATTGATGATTGATGATTGATGATTGATGATTGATGATTGATGATTGATGAGTGATGATTGATGATTGATGATTGATGATTGATGATTGATGATTGATGATTGATTATTGGTGATTGATGATTGATGGTTGATGATTGATTATTGATGATTGATTATTAATGAGTGATGATTGATGATTGATGATTGATAATTGATGATTGATATTGAGGATTGATGATTGACGATTGTTAATTTATGACTGATGACTGATGATTGAGTATTGATGTTTGATGATTGATGATTGATGATTGATGATTGACGATTGATGATTGATGATTGATGATTGATGATTGATAATTGATGATTGATGATTGATGATTGATGATTGATGATTGATGATTGATTATTGATGATTGATGATTGATGGTTGATGATTGATGATTGACGATTGATGATTGATGATTGATGATTGACGAATGGTATTTGATGATTGATGATTGAAGATTGATGATTGATGACTGATGATTGATGATTGATGATTGATGATTGATGATTGATGATTGATGAGTGATGATTGATGATTGATGATTGATGATTGATGATTGATGATTGATGATTGATGATTGATGATTGATGATTGATGATTGATGATTGATGATTGATGATTGATGATTGATGATTGATTATTGATGATTGATGATTGATGATTGATGATTGGTGATTCATGATTGATGATTAACGATTTATGATTGATGACTGATGATTGATGATTGATGATTGATGATTTAAGGCTGGTAATTGAAGATTGATGGTTGATTATTGATGATTGATGTTTGATGATTGATGGTTGATGATTGATGATTGTTTGTTGATGATTGATGATTGATGATTGAGGATTGATGATTGATTATTGATGATTGATGATTGATGATTGATGATTGATGATTGATGATTGATGATTGATGATTGATGATTGATGATTGATGATTGATGATTGATGTTTGATGATTGACGATTGATGATTGAGGATTGATGATTGACGAATGGTGTTTGATGATTGATGATTGATGATTGATGATTGATGACTGATGATTGATGATTGATGATTGATGATTGATGATTGATGATTGATGATTGATGATTGATGATTGATGATTGATGATTGATGATTGATGATTGATTATTGATGATTGATGATTGATGATTGATGATTAACGATTTATGATTGATGACTGATGATTGATGATTGATGATTTAAGGCTGGTAATTGAAGATTGATGGTTGATTATTGATGATTGATGTTTGATGATTGATGGTTGATGATTGATGTTCGATGATTGATGATTGTTGATTGGTGATTGATGATTGATGATTGATGGTTGATGATTGATGATTGATGATTGATGATTGATGATTGATGATTGATGATTGATGATTGATGATTGATGATTGATGATTGATGATTGATGATTGATGATTGATGATTGATGATTGATGATTGATGATTGATGATTGATGATTGATGATTGATGATTGATGATTGATGATTGATGATTGATGATTGATGATTGATTATTAATGATTGATAATTGGTGATTGATGATTGATGATTAACGATTTATGATTGATGACTGATGATTGATGATTGATGATTGATGATTTAAGGCTGGTAATTGAAGATTGATGGTTGATTATTGATGATTGATGTTTGATGATTGATGGTTGATGATTGATATTCGATGATTGATGATTGATGATTGATGATTGATGATTGATGATTGAGGATTGATGATTGATTATTGATGATTGATGATTGATGATTGATGATTGGTGATTGATGATTGATGAATGATGATTGATGATTGATGATTGATGATTGATGATGGATGCTTGTTGATTGGTGATTGATGATTGATGGTTGATGATTGATGATTGATGATTGATGATTGATGATTGATGATTAATGATTATTGGGTGATGATAGATGATTGATGATTGATGATTGATAATTGATAATTGATGATTGATTATTGATGATTGATGATTGGTCATTGATGTTTGATGGTATATTATTGATGATTGATGATTGATGATTGATGATTGATGATTGATGATTGATGATTGATGATTGATGATTGATGATTGATTATTTATGATTGATGATTCATTATTAATGATTGATGATTGATGACTGATGACTGATGACTGATGATTGATGCTTGATGATTGATGATTGATGATTGACGATTGATGATTGATGACTGATGATTGATGACTGATGATTGATGATTGATGATTGATGATTGATGATTGCTGATTGATGATTGATGATTGACAATTGATGATTGATGATTGATGATTGATGATTGATGATTGATGATTGATGATTGATGATTGATGATTGATGATTGATGATTGATGATTGATGATTGATGATTGATGATTGATAATTGATGATTGATGATTGATGATTGATGATTGATAATTGATGATTCATGATTGATGATTCATGTTTCATGATTGATGATTGATGATTGATGATTGATGATTGATGATTGATGATTGATGGTTGATGATTGATGATTGATGATTGATGATTGATGATTGATTATTGATGATTGATGATTGATGATTGATGATTAACGATTTATGATTGATGACTGATGATTGATGATTGATGATTGATGATTTAAGGCTGGTAATTGAAGATTGATGGTTGATTATTGATGATTAATGTTTGATGATTGATGGTTGATGATTGATATTCGATGATTGATGATTGTTGATTGGTGATTGATGATTGATGATTGATGGTTGATGATTGATGATTGATGATTGATGATTGATGATTGATGATTGATGATTGATGATTGATGATTGATGATTGATGATTGATGATTGATGATTGATGATTGATGATTGATGATTGATGATTGATGATTGATGATTGATGATTGATGATTGATGATTGATGATTGATGATTGATGATTGATGATTGATGATTGATGATTGATGATTGATGATTGATGATTGATTATTGATGATTGATAATTGGTGATTGATGATTGATGATTAACGATTTATGATTGATGACTGATGATTGATGATTGATGATTGATGATTTAAGGCTGGTAATTGAAGATTGATGGTTGATTATTGATGATTGATGTTTGATGATTGATGGTTGATGATTGATATTCGATGATTGATGATTGATGATTGATGATTGATGATTGATGATTGAGGATTGATGATTGATTATTGATGATTGATGATTGATGATTGATGATTGGTGATTGATGATTGATGAATGATGATTGATGATTGATGATTGATGATGGATGATTGTTGATTGGTGATTGATGATTGATGGTTGATGATTGATGATTGATGATTGATGATTGATGATTGATGATTAATGATTATTGGGTGATGATAGATGATTGATGATTGATGATTGATAATTGATAATTGATGATTGATTATTGATGATTGATGATTGGTCATTGATGTTTGATGGTATAATATTGATGATTGATGATTGATGATTGATGATTGATGATTGATGATTGATGATTGATGATTGATGATTGATTATTTATGATTGATGATTCATTATTAATGATTGATGATTGATGACTGATGACTGATGACTGATGATTGATGCTTGATGATTGATGATTGATGATTGACGATTGATGATTGATGACTGATGATTGATGACTGATGATTGATGATTGATGATTTATGATTGCTGATTGATGATTGATGATTGACAATTGATGATTGATGATTGATGATTGATGATTGATGATTGATGATTGATGATTGATGATTGATGATTGATGATTGATGATTGATGATTGATGATTGATGATTGATAATTGATGATTGATGATTGATGATTGATGATTGATAATTGATGATTCATGATTGATGATTCATGATTCATGATTGATGATTGATGATTGATGATTGATGATTGATGATTGATGATTGATGATTGATGATTGATGATTGATGATTGATGATTGATGACTGATGATTGATGATTGACGATTGATGATTGATGATTGATGATTGACGAATGGTGTTTGATGATTGATGATTGATGATTGATGACTGATGACTGATGATTGATGATTGATGATTGATGATTGATGTTTGATGATTGATGGTTGATGATTGATGTTCGATGATTAATGATTGATGATTGATGATTGATGTTTGATGATTGATGATTGATGATTGATGATTGGTGATTGATGATTGATGATTGATAATTGATGATTGATGATTGATGATTGATGATTGATGATTGATGATTGATGATTGATGATTGATAATTGATGATTGATGATTGATGATTGATGATTGATGATTGATGATTGATGATTGATGATTGATGATTGATGATTGATGATTGATGATTGATGATTGATGATTGATGATTGATGATTGATGATTGATGATTGATGATTGATGATTGATTATTGTTGATTGATGATTGATGATTGATGATTGATGATTGATGATTGATGATTGATGATTGATGTTTGATGATTGATGATTGATGATTGATGATTGATGATTGATGATTGATGATTGATGATTGATGATTGATGATTGATGATTGATGATTGATGATTGATGATTGATGATTGATGATTGATGATTGATGATTGATGATTGATGATTGATGATTGATGATTGATGATGGAGCATTGATGATTGATGATTGATGATTGCTGATTGATGATTGATGATTGATGATTTAAGGCTGGTGATTGAAGATTGATGGTTGATGATTGTTTATTGATGATTGATGATTGATGATTGATTATTGGTGATGATAGATTATTGATGATTGATGATTGATGATTGATGATTGATGATTGATAATTGATGATTGATGATTGATGATTGATGATTGATGATTGATGAATGATGATTGATCATTGTTGATTGATGATTGATGATTGATGATTGATGATTGTTGATTGATGATTGATGATTGTTAGGTGATGTTAGATAATTGATTATTGACGATTGATGATTAATGATTGATGATTGATGGTTGGTGATTGATGATTGATGATTGATGATTAACGATTGACGAGTGATGACTGATGATTGATGATTGGTGATTGATGATTCATGATTGTTGGGTGATGATAGATGATTGATGATTGATGATAGCATGTTTATTCTTGATGATTGATGATTGATGATTGATGATTGATGATCGATGATTGATGATTGATGATTGATGATTGATGATTGATGATTGATGATTGATGATTGATAATTGATGATTGATATTGATGATTGATGATTGATGATTTATTATTGATGATTGATGATTGATGATTGATGATTGATGATTGATGATTGATGATTGATGATTGATGATTGATGATTGATGATTGATAATTGATGATTGATGATTGATGATTGATGATTGATGATTGATGATTGATTATTGATGATTGATGATTGATGATTGATGATTGATTATTTATGATTGATGATTGATGATTGATTATTAATGATTGATGATTGATGACTGATGATTGATGCTTGAAGATTGATGATTGAAGATTGATGATTGATGACTGATGATTGATGACTGATGATTGATGATTGATGTTTGATGATTGATGATTGATGATTGATGATTGATGATTGACGATTGATGATTGATGATTGATGACTGATGATTGATTATTGATGATTGATGATTGATGATTGATGATTGATGATTGATGATTGATGATTGATGATTGATGATTGATGATTGATGATTGATGATTGATGATTGATGATTGATGATTGATGATTGATGATTGATGATTGATGATTGATGATTGATGATTGATGATTGATGATTGATGATTGATGATTGATGATTGACGATTGATGATTGATGATTGATGATTGACGATTGATGATTGATGATTGATGATTGACGAATGATGATTTATGATTGATGATTGATGAATGATGATTGATGATTGATGATTGATGATTGATGATTGATGGTATATGATTGATGATTGATGATTGATGATTGATGATTAACGATTTATGATTGATGATTGATGATTGATGATTGATGATTGATTATTTAAGGCTGTTAATTGAAGATTGATGGTTGATTATTGATGATTGATGTTTGATTATTGATGGTTGATGATTGATGTTCGATGATTGATGATTGATGATTGTTGATTGATGATTGTTGATTGATGTCTGATGATTGATGATTGATGATTGATGATTGATGGTTGATGATTGATGATTGATGATTGATGATTGATGATTGATGATTGATGATTGATGATTGATGATTGATGATTGATGATTGATGATTGATGATTGATGCTTGATGATTGATTATTTATGATTGATGATTCATTATTAATGATTGATGTTTGATGACTGATGATTGATGCTTGATGATTGATGATTGATGATTGATGAATGATGATTGATGATTGGTGATTGATAATTGATGATTGATATTGATGATTGATGATTGATGATTGACGATTGATAATTAATGACTGATGACTGATGATTGATGATTGATGATTGATGATTGATGATTGATGATTGATGATTGATGATTGATGATTGATGATTGATGATTGATGATTGGTGATTGATGATTGATGATTAACGATTGACGAGTGATGACTGATGATTGATGATTGGTGATTGATGATTCATGATTGTTGGGTGATGATAGATGATTGATGATTGATGATAGCATGTTTATTCTTGATGATTGATGATTGATGATTGATGATTGATGATCGATGATTGATGATTGATGATTGATGATTGATGTTCGATTATTGATGATTGGTGATTGATGATTGATGATTGATGATTGATGATTGATGATTGATGATTGATGATTGATGATTGATGATTGATGATTGATGATTGATGATTGACGATTGATGATTGATGATTGATGATTGACGAATGATGATTGATGATTGATGATTGATGATTGATGATTGATGATTGATGATTGATGATTGATGAATGATGATTGATGATCGATGATTGATTATTTAAGGCTGTTAATTGAAGATTGATGGTTGATTATTGATGATTGATGTTTGATGATTGATGGTTGATGATTGATGTTCGATGATTGATGATTGATGATTGATGATTGTTGATTGATGATTGTTGATTGATGACTGATGATTGATGATTGATGATTGATGATTGATGGTTGATAATTGATGATTGATGATTGATGATTGATGATTGATGATTGATGATTGATGATTGATGATTGATGATTGATGATTGATGATTGATGATTGATGATTGATGATTGATGATTGATGATTGATGATTGATGATTAATGATTGTTGGGTGATGATGGATGGTTGATGATTGATGATTGATAATTGATGATTGATGATTGGTCATTGATGTTTGATGATTGATTATTGATGATAGATGATTGATGATTGGTGATTGGTGATTGATGATTGATGATTGATGATTAACGATTTATGATTGATGATTGATGATTGATGATTGTGATTGATGATTTAAGGCTGGTAATTGAAGATTGAAGGTTGATTATTGATGATTGATGTTTGATGATTGATGGTTGATGATTGATGTTCGATGATTGATGATTGATGATTGATGTTTGATGATTGATGATTGATGATTGATGATTGATGATTGATGATTGATGATTGACGATTGATGATTGATGATTGATGATTGATGAATGATGATTGATGATTGTTGATTGATAATTGATGATTGATATTGATGATTGATGATTGATGATTGACGATTGATAATTAATGACTGATGACTGATGATTGATGATTGATGAATGATGATTGATGATTGATGATTGATGATTGATGATTGATGATTGATGATTGATGACTGATGATTGATGATTGATGATTGATGATTGATGATTGATGATTGATGATTGATGATTGATGATTGATGATTGATGATTGATGATTGATGATTGATGATTGATGATTGATGATTGGTGATTGATGATTGATGATTAACGATTGACGAGTGATGACTGATGATTGATGATTAGTGATTGATGATTCATGATTGTTGGGTGATGATAGATGATTGATGATTGATGATAGCATGTTTATTCTTGATGATTGATGATTGATGATCGATGATAGATGATTGATGATTGATGATTGATGTTCGATGATTGATGATTGGTGATTGATGATTGATGATTGATGATTGATGATTGATGATTGATGATTGATGATTGATGATTGATGATTGATGATTGACGATTGATGATTGATGATTGACGAATGATGATTTATGATTGATGATTGATGATTGATGATTGATGATTGATGAATGATGATTGATGATTGATGATTGATTATTTAAGGCTGTTAATTGAAGATTGATGGTGGATTATTGATGATTGATGTTTGATGATTGATGGTTGATGATTGATGTTCGATGATTGATGATTGATGATTGATGATTGTTGATTGATGATTTTTGATTGATGACTGATGATTGATGATTGATGGTTGATGGTTGATGATTGATGATTGATGATTGATGATTGATGATTGATGATTGATGATTGATGATTGATGATTTATGATTGATGATTGATGATTGATGATTGATGATTGATGATTAATGATTGTTGGGTGATGATGGATGGTTGATGATTGATGATTGATAATTGATGATTGATGATTGGTCATTGATGTTTGATAATTGATTATTGATGATAAATGATTGATGATTGATGATTGATGATTGATGATTGATGATTGATGATTAACGATTTATGATTGATGACTGATGATTGATGATTGTGATTGATGATTTAAGGCTGGTAATTGAAGATTGATGGTTGATTATTGATGATTGATGTTTGATGATTGATGGTTGATGATTGATGTTCGATGATTGATGATTGATGATTGATGATTGATGATTGATGTTTGATGATTGATGATTGATGATTGATGATTGATGATTGACGATTGATGATTGATGATTGATGATTGATGATTGATGATTGATGATTGATGATTGATGATTGATGATTGATGATTGATGATTGATGATTGATGATTGATGATTGATGATTGATGATTGATGATTGATGATTGATGATTGATGATTGATGATTGATGATTGATGATTGGTGATTGGTGATTGATGATTGATGATTGGTTATTGGTGATTGATGATTAATGATTGTTGGGTGATGATTGATGATTGATGATTGCTGATTGATGATTGATTATTGATCATTGATTATTGATGATTGATCATTGATGATTGATGATTGATGATTGATGATTGATGATTGATGATTGAAGATTGATGATTGATGATTGATGATTTATGATTGATGATTGATGATTGATGATTGATGATTGATGATTGATGATTGATGATTGATTATTGATCATTGATTATTGATGATTGATCATTGATGATTGATGATTGATGATTGATGATTGATGATTGATGATTGATGATTGATGATTGATGATTGATGATTGATGATTGATGATTGATGATTGATGATTGATGATTGATGATTGATGATTGATGATTGATGATTGATGATTGATGATTGATGATTGATGATTGATTATTAATGATTGATGATTGATGATTGATAATTGATGATTGATATTGATGATTGATGATTGACGATTGTAAATTTATGACTGATGACTGATGATTGATGATTGATGTTTGATGATTGATGATTGATGATTGATGATTGATGATTGATGATTGATGATTGATGATTGATGATTGATGATTGATGATATATGAATGATGATTGATGATATATGAATGATGATTGATGATTGATGATTGATGATTAACGATTTATGATTGATGACTGATGCTTGATGATTGATGATTTAAGGCTGGTAATTAAAGATTGATGGTTGATTGTTGATGATTGATGTTTGATGACTGATGGTTGATACTTGATGTTCGATGATTGATGATTTATGATTGATGATTGATGATTGGTGACTGATGATTGATGATTGATGAATAATGATTGATGATTGATGATTGATGATTGATGATTGATGATTGATGATTGATTATTGATGATTGATGATTGATGATTGATGATTTATTATTAATGATTGATGATTGATTATTGATGACTGATGTTTGATGATTGATGATTGATGATTGATGATTGATGTTTGATGATCGATGATTGATGATTGATGATTAATGATTGATGAGTGATGATTGATGATTGATGATTGATGATTGATGATTGATGATTGATGATTGATGATTGATGATTGATGATTGATGATTGATGATTGATGATTGATGATTGATGATTGATGATTGACGATTGATGATTGATGATTGATGATTGATGATTGATGATTGATGATTGATGATTGATGATTGATGATTGATGATTGGTGATTGGTGATTGATGATTGATGATTGGTTATTGGTGATTGATGATTAATGATTGTTGGGTGATGATTGATCATTGATGATTGCTGATTGATGATTGATTATTGATCATTGATTATTGATGATTGATCATTGATGATTGATGATTGATGATTGATGATTGATGATTGATGATTGATGATTGATGATTGATGATTGATGATTGATGATTGATGATTGATGATTGATGATTGATGATTGATGATTGATGATTGATGATTGATGATTGATGATTGATGATTGATGATTGATGATTGATGATTGATGATTGAAGATTGATTATTGATCATTGATTATTGATGATTGATCATTGATGATTGATGATTGATGATTGATGATTGATGATTGATGATTGATGATTGATGATTGATGATTGATGATTGATGATTGATTATAAATGATTGATGATTGATTATTGATAATTGATGATTGATATTGATGATTGATGATTGATGATTGACGATTGTAAATTTATGACTGATGACTGATGATTGATGTTTGATGATTGATGATCGATGATTGATGATTGATGATTGATGATTGATGATTGATGATTGATGATTGATGATTGATGATTGATGATTGATGATTGCTGATTGATGATTGATGATTGATGATTGATGATTGATGATTGATGATTGATGATTGATGATTGATGATTGATGATTGATGATTGATGATTGATGATTGATGATTGATGATTGATGATTGATGATTGATGATTGAACGATTGATGATTGATGATTGATGATTGACGAATGATGATTGATGATTGATGATTGATGATTCATGATTTATGATTGATGATTGATGATTGATGATTGATGATTGATGATTGATGATTGATGATTGATGATTGATGATTGATGATTGATGATTGATGATTGATGATTGATTATTAATGATTGATGATTGGTGATTGATAATTGATGATTGATATTGATGATTGATGATTGATGATTGACGATTGATAATTTATGACTGATGATTGATGGTTGATGATTGATGATTGATGATTGATGATTGATGATTGATGATTGATGATTGATGATTGATGATTGATGATTGATGATTGATTATTGATCATTGATCATTGATGATTGATGATTGATGATTGATGATTGATGATTGATGATTGATTATTAATGATTGATGATTGGTGATTGATAATTGATGATTGATATTGATGATTGATGATTGATGATTGACGATTGATAATTTATGACTGATGACTGATGATTGATGGTTGATGATTGATGATTGATGATTGATGATTGATGATTGATGATTGATGATTGATGATTGATGATTGATGATTGATGATTGATGATTGATGATTGATGATTGATGATTGATGATTGATGATTGATGATTGATGATTGATGATTGATGATTGATGATTGAACGATTGATGATTAATGATTGATGATTGATGATTGACGAATGATGATTGATGATTGATGATTGATGATTGATGATTTATGATTGATGATTGATGATTGATGATTGATGATTGATGATTGATGATTGATGATTGATGATTGATGATTGATGATTGATGATTGATGATTGATGATTGATGATTGATGATTGATGATTGATGATTGATGATTGACGAATGATGATTGATGATTGATGATTGATGATTGATGATTGGTGATTGATAATTGATGATTGATATTGATGATTGATGATTGATGATTGACGATTGATAATTTATGACTGATGACTGATGATTGATGGTTGATGATTGATGATTGATGATTGATGATTGATGATTGATGATTGATGATTGATGATTGATGATTGATGATTGATGATTGATGATTGATGATTGATGTTTGATGATTGACGATTGATGATTGATGATTGATGATTGACGAATGATGATTGATGATTGATGATTGATGATTGATGATTGATGATTGATGATTGATGATTGATGAATGATGATTGATGATTGATGATTGATTATTTAAGGCTGTTAATTGAAGATTGATGGTTGATTATTGATGATTGATGTTTGATGATTGATGGTTGATGATTGATGTTCGATGATTGATGATTGATGATTGATGATTGTTGATTGATGATTGTTGATTGATGACTGATGATTGATGATTGATGATTGATGATTGATGATTGATGATTGATGATTGATGATTGATGATTGATGATTGATGATTGATGATTGATGATTGATGATTGACGATTGATGATTGATGATTGATGATTGACGAATGATGATTGATGATTGATGATTGATGATTGATGATTGATGATTGATGATTGATGATTGATGAATGATGATTGATGATTGATGATTGATTATTTAAGGCTGTTAATTGAAGATTGATGGTTGATTATTGATGATTGATGTTTGATGATTGATGGTTGATGATTGATGTTCGATGATTGATGATTGATGATTGATGATTGATGATTGATGATTGATGATTGATGATTGATGATTGATGATTGATGATTGATGATTAATGATTGTTGGGTGATGATGGATGGTTGATGATTGATGATTGATAATTGATGATTGATGATTGGTCATTGATGTTTGATGATTGATTATTGATGATAGATGATTGATGATTGGTGATTGATGATTGATGATTGATGATTAACGATTTTTGATTGATGATTGATGATTGATGATTGTGATTGATGATTTAAGGCTGGTAATTGAAGATTGATGGTTGATTATTGATGATTGATGTTTGATGATTGATGGTTGATGATTGATGTTCGATGATTGATGATTGATGATTGATGTTTGATGATTGATGATTGATGATTGATGATTGATGATTGACGATTGATGATTGATGATTGATGATTGATGAATGATGATTGATGATTGTTGATTGATAATTGATGATTGATATTGATGATTGATGATTGATGATTGACGATTGATAATTAATGACTGATGACTGATGATTGATGATTGATGAATGATGATTGATGATTGATGATTGATGATTGATGATTGATGATTGATGACTGATGATTGATGATTGATGATTGATGATTGATGATTGATGATTGATGATTGATGATTGATGATTGATGATTGATGATTGGTGATTGATGATTGATGATTAACGATTGACGAGTGATGACTGATGATTGATGATTGGTGATTGATGATTCATGATTGTTGGGTGATGATAGATGATTGATGATTGATGATAGCATGTTTATTCTTGATGATTGATGATTGATGATTGATGATCGATGATAGATGATTGATGATTGATGATTGATGTTCGATGATTGATGATTGGTGATTGATGATTGATGATTGATGATTGATGATTGATGATTGATGATTGATGATTGATGATTGATGATTGATGATTGATGATTGACGATTGATGATTGATGATTGACGAATGATGATTTATGATTGATGATTGATGATTGATGATTGATGATTGATGATTGATGAATGATGATTGATGATTGATGATTGATTATTTAAGGCTGTTAATTGAAGATTGATGGTTGATTATTGATGATTGATATTTGATGATTGATGGTTGATGATTGATGTTCGATGATTGATGATTGATGATTGTTGATTGATGATTTTTGATTGATGACTGATGATTGATGATTGATGGTTGATGGTTGATGATTGATGATTGATGATTGATGATTGATGATTGATGATTGATGATTGATGATTGATGATTGATGATTTATGATTGATGATTGATGATTGATGATTGATGATTAATGATTGTTGGGTGATGATTGATGGTTGATGATTGATGATTGATAATTGATGATTGATGATTGGTCATTGATGTTTGATGATTGATTATTGATGATAAATGATTGATGATTGATGATTGATGATTGATGATTGATGATTAACGATTTATGATTGATGACTGATGATTGATGATTGTGATTGATGATTTAAGGCTGGTAATTGAAGATTGATGGTTGATTATTGATGATTGATGTTTGATGATTGATGGTTGATGATTGATGTTCGATGATTGATGATTGATGATTGATGATTGATGTTTGATGATTGATGATTGATGATTGATGATTGATGATTGACGATTGATGATTGATGATTGATGATTGATGATTGATGATTGATGATTGATGATTGATGATTGATGATTGATGATTGATGATTGATGATTGATGATTGATGATTGATGATTGATGATTGATGATTGATGATTGATGATTGATGATTGGTGATTGGTGATTGATGATTGATGATTGGTTATTGGTGATTGATGATTAATGATTGTTGGGTGATGATTGATGATTGATGATTGCTGATTGATGATTGATTATTGATAATTGATTATTGATGATTGATCATTGATGATTGATGATTGATGATTGATGATTGATGATTGATGATTGAAGATTGATGATTGATGATTGATGATTGATGATTGATGATTGATGATTGATGATTGATGATTGATTATTGATCATTGATTATTGATGATTGATCATTGATGATTGATGATTGATGATTGATGATTGATGATTGATGATTGATGATTGATGATTGATGATTGATGATTGATGATTGATGATTGATGATTGATGATTGATGATTGATGATTGATGATTGATTATTAATGATTGATGATTGATGATTGATAATTGATGATTGATATTGATGATTGATGATTGACGATTGTAAATTTATGACTGATGACTGATGATTGATGATTGATGTTTGATGATTGATGATTGATGATTGATGATTGATGATTGATGATTGATGATTGATGATTGATGATTGATGATTGATGATTGATGATATATGAATGATGATTGATGATATATGAATGATGATTGATGATTGATGATTGATGATTAACGATTTATGATTGATGACTGATGCTTGATGATTGATGATTTAAGGCTGGTAATTAAAGATTGATGGTTGATTGTTGATGATTGATGTTTGATGACTGATGGTTGATACTTGATGTTCGATGATTGATGATTTATGATTGATGATTGATGATTGGTGACTGATGATTGATGATTGATGAATAATGATTGATGATTGATGATTGATGATTGATGATTGATGATTGATGATTGATGATTGATTATTGATGATTGATGATTGATGATTGATGATTGATTATTAATGATTGATGATTGATTATTGATGATTGATGTTTGATGATTGATGATTGATGATTGATGATTGATGTTTGATGATCGATGATTGATGATTGATGATTAATGATTGATGAGTGATGATTGATGATTGATGATTGATGATTGATGATTGATGATTGATGATTGATGATTGATGATTGATGATTGATGATTGATGATTGATGATTGATGATTGATGATTGATGATTGATGATTGATGATTGATGATTGATGATTGATGATTGATGATTGATGATTGATGATTGATGATTGATGATTGATGATTGATGATTGATGATTGATGATTGATGATTGATGATTGATGATTGGTGATTGGTGATTGATGATTGATGATTGGTATTGGTGATTGATGATTAATGATTGTTGGGTGATGATTGATGATTGATGATTGCTGATTGATGATTGATTATTGATCATTGATTATTGATGATTGATCATTGATGATTGATGATTGATGATTGATGATTGATGATTGATGATTGATGATTGATGATTGATGATTGATGATTGATGATTGATGATTGATGATTGATGATTGATGATTGATGATTGAAGATTGATTATTGATCATTGATTATTGATGATTGGTCATTGATGATTGATGATTGATGATTGATGATTGATGATTGATGATTGATGATTGATGATTGATGATTGATGATTGATGATTGATGATTGATGATTGATGATTGATGATTGATGATTGATGATTGATGATTGATGATTGATGATTGATGATTGATTATAAATGATTGATGATTGATTATTGATAATTGATGATTGATATTGATGATTCATGATTGATGATTGACGATTGTAAATTTATGACTGATGACTGATGATTGATGTTTGATGATTGATGATCGATGATTGATGATTGATGATTGATGATTGATGATTGATGATTGATGATTGATGATTGATGATTGATGATTGATGATTGATGATTGATGATTGATGATTGATGATTGATGATTGATGATTGATGATTGATGATTGATGATTGATGATTGATGATTGATGATTGATGATTGATGATTGATGATTGATGATTGATGATTGATGATTGATGATTGATGATTGATCGATTGATGATTGATGATTGATGATTGACGAATGATGATTGATGATTGATGATTGATGATTGATGATTTATGATTGATGATTGATGATTGATGATTGATGATTGATGATTGATGATTGATGATTGATGATTGATGATTGATTATTAATGATTGATGATTGGTGATTGATAATTGATGATTGATATTGATGATTGATGATTGATGATTGACGATTGATAATTTATGACTGATGACTGATGATTGATGGTTGATGATTGATGATTGATGATTGATGATTGATGATTGATGATTGATGATTGATGATTGATGATTGATGATTGATGATTGATTATTGATCATTGATGATTGATGATTGATGATTGATGATTGATGATTGATGATTGATGATTGATGATTGATGATTGATTATTAATGATTGATGATTGGTGATTGATAATTGATGATTGATATTGATGATTGATGATTGATGATTGACGATTGATAATTTATGACTGATGACTGATGATTGATGATTGATGATTGATGATTGATGATTGATGATTGATGATTGATGATTGATGATTGATGATTGATGATTGATGATTGATGATTGATGATTGATGATTGATGATTGATGATTGATGATTGAACGATTGATGATTGATGATTGATGATTGATGATTGACGAATGATGATTGATGATTGATGATTGATGATTGATGATTGATGATTTATGATTGATGATTGATGATTGATGATTGATGATTGATGATTGATGATTGATGATTGATGATTGATGATTGATGATTGATGATTGATGATTGATGATTGATGATTGATGATTGATGATTGATGATTGATGATTGACGAATGATGATTGATGATTGATGATTGATGATTGATGATTGGTGATTGATAATTGATGATTGATATTGATGATTGATGATTGATGATTGACGATTGATAATTTATGACTGATGACTGATGATTGATGGTTGATGATTGATGATTGATGATTGATGATTGATGATTGATGATTGATGATTGATGATTGATGATTGATGATTGATGATTGATGATTGATGATTGATGATTGATGATTGATGATTGATGTTTGATTATTAATGATTGATGATTGATGATTGATGATTGATGATTGATGATTGATGATTGATGATTGATGATTGATGATTGATGATTGATGATTGATGATTGATGATTGATTATTAATGATTGATGATTGATGATTGATAATTGATGATTGATATTGAGGATTGATGATGCATGATTGACGATTATTAATTTATGACTGATGACTAATGATTGATGATTGATGTTTGATGATTGATGATTGATGATTCATGATTGATGATTGATGATTGATGATTGATGATTGATGTTTGATGTTTGATGGTTGATGATTGATGATTGATGATTGATGATTGATGATTGATGATTGATGATTGATGATTGATGATTGATGATTGATGATTGATGATTGATGATTGATGATTGATGATTGATGATTGATGATTGATGATTGATGATTGATGATTGATGATTGATGATTGATGATTGATGATTGATGATTGATGATTGATGATTGATGATTGATGATTGATGATTGATGATTGATGATTGATGATTGATGATTGATGATTGATGATTGATGATTGATGATTGATGATTGATGATTGATGATTGACGATTGATGATTGATGATTGATGATTGACGAATGATGATTTATGATTGATGATTGATGATTTATGATTGATAATTGATGATTGATGATTGATGATTGATGATTGATGATTGATGATATATGAATGATGATTGATGATATATGAATGATAATTGATGATTGATGATTGATGATTAACGATTTATGATTGATGACTGATGCTTGATGATTGATGATTGATGATTTAAGGCTGGTAATTAAAGATTGATGGTTGATTGTTGATGATTGATGTTTGATGACTGATGGTTGATACTTGATGTTCGATGATTGATGATTTATGATTGATAATTGATGATTGGTGACTGATGATTGATGATTGATGAATAATGATTGATGATTGATGATTGATGATTGATGATTGATGATTGATGATTGATGATTGATGATTGATTATTGATGATTGATGATTGATGATTGATGATTGATTATTAATGATTGATGATTGATTATTGATGATTAATGTTTGATGATTGATGATTGATGATTGATGATTGATGTTTGATGATCGATGATTGATGATTGATGATTAATGATTGATGAGTGATGATTGATGATTGATGATTGATGATTGATGATTGATGATTGATGATTGATGATTGATGATTGATGATTGATGATTGATGATTGATGATTGATGATTGATGATTGATGATTGATGATTGATGATTGATGATTGATGATTGATGATTGATGATTGGTGATTGGTGATTGATGATTGATGATTGGTTATTGGTGATTGATGATTAATGATTGTTGGGTGATGATTGATGATTGATGATTGCTGATTGATGATTGATTATTGATCATTGATTATTGACGATTGATCATTGATGATTGATGATTGATGATTGATGATTGATGATTTATGATTGATGATTGATTATTGATGATTGATGATTGATGATTGATGAATGATGATTGATGATTGATGATTGATGATTGATGATTGATGATTGATGATTGATGATTGATGATTGAAGATTGATTATTGATCATTGATTATTGATGATTGATCATTGATGATTGATGATTGATGATTGATGATTGATGATTGATGATTGATGATTGATGATTGATGATTGATGATTGATGATTGATGATTGATGATTGATGATTGATGATTGATGATTGATGATTGATGATTGATGATTGATGATTGATGATTGATTATTAATGATTGATGATTGATTATTGATAATTGATGATTGATATTGATGATTGATGATTGATGATTGACGATTGTAAATTTATGACTGATGACTGATGATTGATGTTTCATGATTGATGATCGATGATTGATGATTGATGATTGATGATTGATGATTGATGATTGATGATTGATGATTGCTGATTGATGATTGATGATTGATGATTGATGATTGCTGATTGATGATTGATGATTGATGATTGATGATTGATGATTGATGATTGATGATTGATGATTGATGATTGATGATTGAACGATTGATGATTGATGATTGATGATTGATGATTGATGATTGACGAATGATGATTGATGATTGATGATTGATGATTTATGATTGATGATTGATGATTGATGATTGATGATTGATGATTGATGATTGATGATTGATGATTGATGATTGATGATTGAAGATTGATGATTGATGATTGATTATTAATGATTGATGATTGGTGATTGATAATTGATGATTGATATTGATGATTGATGATTGATGATTGACGATTGATAATTTATGACTGATGACTGATGATTGATGGTTGATGATTGATGATTGATGATTGATGATTGATGATTGATGATTGATGATTGATGATTGATGATTGATGATTGATTATTGATCATTGATGATTGATGATTGATGATTGATGATTGATGATTGATGATTGATGATTGATGATTGATGATTGATGATTGATGATTGATGATTGATGATTGATGATTGATGATTGATGATTGATGATTGATGATTGATGATTGATGATTAATGATTGATGATTGATGATTGATTATTAATGATTGATGATTGATGATTGATAATTGATGATTGATATTGATGATTGATGATGCATGATTGACGATTGTTAATTTATGACTTATGACTAATGATTGATGATTGATGTTTGATGATTGATGATTGATGATTGATGATTCATGATTGATGATTGATGATTGATGATTGATGATTGATGATTGATGATTGATGATTGATGATTGATGATTGGTGATTGGTGATTGATGATTGATGATTGGTTATTGGTGATTGATGATTAATGATTGTTGGATGATGATTGATGATTGATGATGGATGATTAATAATTGATGATTGATGATTGATGATTGATTATTGATGATTGACGATTGATGATTGATGATTGATGATTGATGATTGATGATTGATGATTGATGATTGATGATTGATGATTGATGATTGATTATTGATGATTGATGATTGATGATTGATGATTGATGATTGATTATTAATGATTGATGATTGATGATTAATAATTGATGATTGATTATTGATGATTGATGATTGATGATTGATGATTGATGATTGATGATTGATGATTGATGATTGATGATTGATGATTGATGATTGCTGATTGATGATTGATGATTGATGATTGATGATTGATGATTGATGATTGATGATTGATGATTGATGATTGATGATTGATGATTGATGATTGATGATTGATGATTGATGATTGAACGATTGATGATTGATGATTGATGATTGACGAATGATGATTGATGATTGATGATTGATGATTGATGATTTATGATTGATGATTGATGATTGATGATTGATGATTGATGATTGATGATTGATGATTGATGATTGATGATTGATGATTGATGATTGATGATTGATGATTGATGATTGATGATTGATGATTGATGATTGATGATTGATGATTGATGATTGTTGATTGATGATTGATGATTGATTATTGATGATTGATGATTGATAATTGATGATTGATGATTGATATTGATGATTGATGATTGATGATTGACGATTGATAATTTATGACTGATGACTCATGATTGATGGTTGATTATTGATGATTGATGATTGATGATTGATGATTGATGATTGTTGATTGATGATTGGTGATTGATGATTGATGATTGATGATTGATGATTGATGATTGATGATTGATGATTGATGATTGATGATTGATGATTGATGATTGATGATTGATGATTGATGATTGATGATTGATGATTGATGATTGATGATTGTTATTGATGATTGATGATTGATTATTAATGATTGATGATTGATGATTGATAATTGATGATTGATGATTGATAATTGATGATTGATATTGATGATTGATGATTGATGATTGATGATTGATGATTGATGATTGATGATTGATGATTGATGATTGATGATTGAACGATTGATGATTGATGATTGATGATTGACGAATGATGATTGATGATTGATGATTGATGATTGATGATTGATGATTGATGATTGATGATTGATGATTGATGATTGATGATTGATGATTGATGATTGATGATTGATGATTGACGATTGATGATTGATGATTGATGATTGACGAATGATGATTTATGATTGATGATTGATGATTTATGATTGATGATTGATGATTGATGATTGATGATTGATGATATATGAATGATAATTGATGATATATGAATGATGATTGATGATTGATGATTGATGATTTACGATTTATGATTGATGACTGATGATTGATGATTGATGATTGATGATTTAAGGCTGGTAATTAAAGATTGATGGTTGATTGTTGATGATTGATGTTTGATGACTGATGGTTGATAATTGATGTTCGATGATTGATGATTTATGATTGATGATTGATGATTGATGATTGGTGATTGATGATTGATGATTGATGATTGATGATTGATGATTGATGATTGATGATTGATGATTGATGATTGATGATTGATGATTGATGATTGATGATTGATGATTGATGATTAATAATTGATGATTGATGATTGATTATTGATGATTGATGATTGATGATTGATGATTGATGATTGATGATTGATGATTGATGATTAATAATTGATGATTGATGATTGATGATTGATTATTGATGATTGACGATTGATGATTGATGATTGATGATTGATGATTGATGATTGATGATTGATAATTGATGATTGATGATTGATGATTGATGATTGATTATTAATGATTGATGATTGATGATTGATGATTGATGATTGATGATTGATGATTGATGATTGATGATTGATGATTGATGATTGATGATTGATGATTGATGATTGATGATTGGTGATTGATGATTGATGATTGATGATTGATGATTGATGATTGATGATTGATGATTGATGATTGATGATTGATGATTGATGATTGATGATTGATGATTGATGATTGATGATTGATGATTGATGATTGATGATTGATGATTGATGATTGGTGATTGTCGATTGATGATTGATGATTGGTTATTGGTGATTGATGATTAATGATTGTTGGGTGATGATTACTGATTGAATATTGATTATTGATCATTGATTATTGATGGTTGATCATTGATGATTGATGATTGATGATTGATGATTGATGATTGATGATTGATGATTGATGATTGATGATTGATGATTGATGATTGATGATTGATGATTGATGATTGATGATTGATTATTAATGATTGATGATTGATGATTGATAATTGATGATTGATATTGATGATTCATGATTGATGATTGACGATTGTTAATTTATGACTGATGACTGATATTTGATGATTGATGTTTTATGATTGATGATTGATGATTGATGATTGATGATTGATGATTGATGATTGATGATTAATGATTGATGATTGATGATTGATGATTGATGATTAATGATTGATGATTGATGATTGCTGATTGATGATTGATGATTGATGATTGATGATTAATGATTGATGATTGATGATTGATGATTGATGATTGATGATTGATGATTGATGATTGATTATTGATGAATGATGATTGATGATTGATGATTGATGATTGATGATTGATGATTGATTATTGACTACTGATTATTGATGATTGATGATTGATGATTGATGATTGATGATTGATTATGAATGATTGATGATTGATGATTGATGATTGATGATTAATGATTGATGATTGATGATTGATGATTGATGATTGATGATTGATGATTGATTATTGATGATTGATGATTGCTGATTGATGATTGATGATTGATGATTGATGATTGATGATTGATGATTGGTGATTGATGATTGATGATTGATGATTGAAGATTGATGATTGATGATTGATGATTGATGATTGATGATTGATGATTGATGATTGATGATTGATGATTGATGATTGATGATTGATGATTGATGATTGACGAATGATGATTGATGATTGATGATTGATGATTTATGATTAATGATTGATGATTGATGATTGATGATTGATGATTGATGATTGATGATTGATGATTGATGATTGATGATTGATGATTGATGATTGATGATTGATGATTGATGATTGATGATTGATGATTGATGATTAATAATTGATGATTGATGATTGATGATTGATGATTGATGATTGATGATTGATGATTGATGATTGATGATTGATGATTGATGATTGATGATTGATGATTGATGATTAATGATTGATGATTGATGATTGATGATTGATTATTAATGATTGATGATTGGTGATTGATAATTGATGATTGATATTGATGATTGATGATTGATGATTGACGATTGATAATTTATGACTGATGACTGATGATTGATGGTTGATGATTGATGATTGATGATTGATGATTGATGATTGATGATTGATGATTGATGATTGATGATTGATGATTGATGATTGATGATTGATGATTGATGATTGATGATTGATGATTGATGATTGATGATTGATTATTAATGATTGATGATTGATGATTGATAATTGATGATTGATATTGATGATTGATGATGGATGATTGACGATTGTTAATTTATGACTGATGACTGATGATTGATGATTGATGTTTGATGATTGATGATTGATGATTGATGATTGATAATTGATGATTGATGATTGATGATTGATGATTGATGATTGATGTTTGATGATTGATGATTGATGATTGATGATTGATGATTGATGATTGATGATTGATGATTGATGATTGATGATTGATGATTGATGATTGATGATTGATGATTGATGATTGATGATTGATGATTGATGATTGATGATTGATGATTGATGATTGATGATTGATGATTGATGATTGATGATTGATGATTGATGATTGATGATTGATTATTGATGATTGATGATTGATGATTGAAGATTGATTATTGATGATTGATGATTGATAATTGATGATTGACGATTGATGATTGATGATTGATGATTTATGATTGATGATTGATGATTGATGATTTATGATTAATGATTGATGATTGATGATTGATGATTGATGATTGATGATTGATGATTGATGATTGATGATTGATGATTGATGATTGATGATTGATGATTGATGATTGCTGATTGATGATTGATGATTGATGATTGATGATTGATGATTGGTGATTGATGATTGATGATTGATGATTGAAGATTGATGATTGATGATTGATGATTGATGATTGATGATTGATGATTGATGATTGATGATTGATGATTGATGATTGATGATTGATTATTGATGATTGATGATTGATGATTGATGATTAACGATTTATGATTGATGACTGATGATTGATGATTGATGATTGATGATTTAAGGCTGGTATTTGAAGATTGATGGTTGATTGTTGATGATTGATGTTTGATGACTGATGGTTGATGATTGATGTTCGATGATTGATGATTGATGATTGATGATTGATGATTGATGATTGATGATTGATGATTGATGATTGGTGATTCATGATTGATGATTGATGATTGATGATTGATGATTGATGATTGATGATTGATGATTGATGATTGATGATTGATTATTGATGATTGATGATTGATGATTGATGATTGATGATTGATGATTAATAATTGATGATTGATGATTGATTATTGATGATTGATGATTGATGATTGATGATTGATGATTGATGATTGATGATTGATGATTGATTATTGATGAATGATGATTGATGATTGATGATTGATGATTGATTATTGACTACTGATTATTGATGATTGATGATTGATGATTGATTATGAATGATTGATGATTGATGATTGATGATTGATGTTTGATGATTGATGATTGATGATTGATGTTTGATGATCGATGATTGATTATTGATGATTAATGATTGATGAGTGATGATTGATGATTGATGATTGATGATTGATGATTGATGATTGATGATTGATGATTGATGATTGATGATTTATGATAGATGATTGATGATTGATGCTTGATGATTTATGATTGATGATTGATGATTGATGATTGATGATTGATGATTGATGATTGATGATTGATGATTGATGATTGATGATTGATGATTGATGATTGATGATTGATGATTAATGATTGATGATTGATGATTGATGATTGATGATTGATGATTGATGATTGATGATTGATGATTGATGATTGATGATTGATTATTTACGATTGATGACTGGTGATTGATAATTGATGATTGATATTGATGATTGATGATTGGTGATTGACTATTGATAATTTATGACTGATGACTGATGATTGATGATTGATGATTGATGATTGATGATTTATGATTGGTGATTGATGATTGATGATTGATGATTGACGATTGATGATTGATGATTGATGTTTGATGATTGATGATTGATGATTGATGATTGATGATTGATAATTGATGATTGATGATTGATGATTGATGATTGATGATTGATGATTGATTATTGATGATTGATGATTGATGATTGATTATTAATGATTGAGGATTCATGATTGATGATTGATGATTGATGATTGATGATTGATGATTGATTATTGTTGATTGATGTTTGATGATTGATGGTTGATGATTTATATTCGATGATTGATGATTGATGATTGATGATTGATGATTGATGATTGATGATTGATGATTAATAATTGATGATTGATGATTGATGATTGATGATTGATGATTGATGATTGATGATTGATGATTGATGATTGATGATTGATGCTTGATGATTGATGATTTATGATTGATGATTGATGATTGATGATTGATGATTGATGATTGATGATTGATGATTGATGATTGATGATTGATGATTGATGATTGATTATTGATTATTGATGATTGATGATTGATGATTGATAATTAATGATTGATATTGATGATTGATGATGGATGATTGACGATTGTTAATTTATGACTGATGACTGATGATTGATGATTGATGTTTGATGATTGATGATTGATGATTGATAATTGATGATTGATGATTGATGATTGATGATTGATGATTGATAATTGATGTTTGATAATTGATGATTGATGATTGATGATTGATGATTGATGATTGATGATTGATGATTGATGATTGATGATTGATGATTGATGATTGATGATTGATGATTGATGGTTGATGATTGATGATTGATGATTGATGATTGATGATTGATGATTGATGATTGATTATTGATGATTGAACATTGATGATTGATGATTGATGATTGATGATTGATGATTGATGATTGGTGATTGATGATTGATGATTGATGATTGATGATTGATGATTGACGATTGATGATTGATGATTGATAATTGACGAATGATGGTTGATGATTGATGATTGATGATTTATGATTGATGATTGATGATTGATGATTGATGATTGATGATTGATGATTGATGATTGATGATTGATGATTGATGATTGATGATTGATGATTGATGATTGATGAGTGATGATTTATGATTGATGATTGATGATTGATGATTAACTATTTATGATTGATGACTGATGATTGATGATTGATGATTTAAGGCTGGTAATTGAAGATTGATGGTTGATTGTTGATGATTGATGTTTGATGACTGATGGTTGATGATTGATGTTCGATGATTGTTGATTTATGATTGATGATTGATGATTGATGATTGGTGATTGATGATTGATGATTGATGATTGATGATTGATGATTGATGATTGATGATTGATGATTGATGATTGATGATTGATGATTGATGATTGATGATTGATGATTGATGATTGATGATTGATGATTAATAATTGATGATTGATGATTGATGATTGATGATTGATTATTGATAATTGATGATTGATGATTGATGATTGATGATTGATGATTGATGATTGATGATTGATGATTGATGATTGATTATTGATGATTGATGATTGATGATTGATTATTAATGATTGATGATTGATGATTGATGATTGATGATTAATGATTGATGATTGATGATTGATGATTGAGGTTCGATGATTGATGATTGATGACTGATGATTGATGATTGATGATTGATGATTGATGATTGATGATTGATGATTGATGATAGATTATTGATGATTGATGATTGATGATTGATGATTGATGATTGATGTTTGATGATTGATGATTGATGATTGATGATTGATGATTGATGATTGATGATTGATGATTGATGATTGATGATTGATGATAGATGATTGATGATTGATGATTGATGATTGATGATTGATGATTGATGATTCATGATTGATGATTGATGATTGATGATTGATAGTTGATGATTAATAATTGATGATTGATGATTGATGATTGATGATTGATGATTAATGATTGATGATTGATGATTAATAGTTGATGATTGATGATTGATGATTGATGATTGATGATTGATGATTGATGATTGATGATTGATGATTGATGATTGATGTTTGATGATTGATGTTTGATGATTGATGGTTGATAATTGATATTCGATGATTGATATTCGATGATTGATGATTGATGATTGATGATTGATGATTGATGATTAATAATTGTTGATTGATGATTGATGATTGATGATTGATGATTAATAATTGATGATTGATGATTGATGATTGATGATTGATGATCGATGATTGATGATTGATGATTGATGTTTGATGATTGATGATTGATGATTGATGATTGATTATTGATGATTGATGATTGATGATTGATGATTGATGATTGATGATTGATGATTGATGATTGATGATTGAAGATTGATGATTGATGATTGATGATTGATGATTGATGATTGATGATTGATGATTGATGATTGATTATTAATGATTGATGATTGGTGATTGATAATTGATGATTGATATTGTTGATTGATGATTGATGATTGATTATTGATGATTGATGATTGATGATTGATGATTAATAATTGATGATTGATGATTGATGATAGATTATTGATGATTGATGATTGATGATTGATGATTGATGATTGATGTTTGATGATTGATGATTGATGATTGATGATTAATGATTGATGATTGATGATTGATGATTGATGATTGATGATTGATGATTGATGATTGATGATTGATGATTGATGATTGATGATCGATGATTGATGATTGATGATTGATGATTGATGATTGATGATTGATGATTGATGATTGATGATTGATGATTGATGATTGATGATTGATGATTGATGATTGATGATTGATGATTGATGACTGATGATTGATGATAGATTATTGATGATTGATGATTGATGATTGATGATTGATGATTGATGATTGATGATTGATTATTAATGATTGATGATTGGTGATTGATAATTGATGATTGATATTGATGATTGATGATTGATAGTTGATGATTAATAATTGATGATTGATGATTGATGATTGATAGTTGATGATTAATAATTGATGATTGATGATAGATGATTGATGATTGATGATTGATGATTGATGATTGATGATTGATGATTGATTATTAATGATTGATGATTGATGATTGATGATTGATGATTGATGATTGATTATTGATGAGTGATGTTTGATGATTGATGGTTGATGATTGATATTCGATGATTGATGATTGATGATTGATGATTGATGATTGATGATTGATGATTGATGATTAATAATTGTTGATTGATGATTGATGATTGATGATTGATGCTTGATGATTGACGAATGATGTTTGATGATTGATGATTTATGATTGATGATTGATGATTGATGATTGATGATTGATGATTGATGATTGATGATTGATGATTGATGATTGATGTTCGATGATTGATGATTGATGATTGATAATTAACGATTTATGATTGATGATTGATGATTGATGATTTAAGGCTGGTAATTGAAGGTTGATGGTTGATTATTGATGATTGATGTTTGATGATTGATGGTTGATGATTGATGTTCGATGATTGATGATTGATGATAGATGATTGATGATTGATGATTGATGATTGATGGTAGATTATTAATGATTGATGATTGGTGATTGATAATTGATGATTGATATTGATGATAGATGATTGCTGATTGACTATTGAGAATTTATGACTGATGACTGATGATTGATGATTGATGATTGATGATTGATGATTGATGATTGATGATTGATGATTGGTGATTGATGATTGATGATTGATGATTGACGATTGATGATTGATGATTGATGATTGATGATTGATGATTGATGATTGATGTTCGATGATTGATGATTGATGATTGATGATTGATGATTGATGATTGATGATTGGTGATTGATGATTGATGATTGATGATTGATGATTGATGATTGATGATTGATGATTGATGATTGATGATTGATGACTGATGATTGATGATTGATGATTGATGATTGATGATTGATGATTGATGATTGATGATTGATGATTGATGATTGATGATTGATGATTGATGATTGACGATTGTTAATTTATGACTGATGACTGATGATTGATGATTGATGTTTGATGATTGATGATTGATGATTGATGATTGATGATTGATGATTGATGATTGATGATTGATGATTGATGATTGATGATTGATGATTGATGATTGATGATTGATGATTGATGATTGATGATTGATGATTGATTATTGATGATTGATGATTGATGATTGATGATCAACGATTTATGATTGATGACTGATGATTGATGATTGATGATTTAAGGCTGGTAATTGAAGATTGATGGTTGATTGTTGATGATTGATGTTTGATGACTGATGGTTGATGATTGATGTTCGATGATTGATGATTTATGATGGATGATTGATGATTGATGATTGGTGATTGATGATTGATGATTGATGATTGATGATTGATGATTGATGATTGATGATTGATGATTGATGATTGATGATTGATGATTGATGATTGATGATTGATGATTGATGATTGATGATTGATGATTGATGATTGATGATTGATGATTGATGATTGATGATTGATGATTGATGATTGATGATTGATGATTGATGATTGATGATTGATGACTGATGACTGATGATTGATGATTGATGATTGATGATTGATGATTGATTATTGATGATTGATGATTGATGATTGATGATTGATGATTGATGATTGATAGTTGATGATTGATGATTGATGATTGATAATTGATGATTGATGATTGACGATTAATGATTGATGATTGATGATTGACGAACGATGATTTATGATTGATGATTGATGATTGATGATTTATGATTGATGATTGATGATTGATGATTGATAATTGATGATTGATGATTGATGATTGATGATTGATGATTGATGATTGATGATTGATGATTGATGATAGATGATTGATGATTGATTATTGATGATTGATGATTGATGATTGATGATTAACGATTTATGATTGATGACTGATGATTGATGATTGACGATTGATGATTTAAGGCTGGTAATTGAAGATTGATGGTTGATTGTTGATGATTGATGTTTGATGACTGATGGTTGATGATTGATGTTCGATGATTGATGATTTATGATTGATGATTGATGATTGATGATTGGTGATTGATGATTGATGATTGATGATTGATGATTGATGATTGATGATTGATGATTGATGATTGATGATTGATGATTGATGATTGATGATTGATGATTGTTGATCAATAATTGATGATTGATGATTGATGATTGATTATTGTTGATTGATGATTGATGATTGATGATTGATGATTGATGATTGATGATTGATGACTGATGATTGATGATTGATGATTGATGATTCCTGATTGATTATTGATGATTGATGATTGATTATTGATGATTGATGATTGATGATTGATGATTGGTTATTAATGATTGATGATTGATGATTGATGATTGATGATTGATGGTTGATGATTGATGATTGATGATTGATGATTGATTATTGATGATTGATGATTGATGATTGATGATCAACGATTTATGATTGATGACTGATGATTGATGATTGATGATTTAAGGCTGGTAATTGAAGATTGATGGTTGATTGTTGATGATTGATGTTTGATGACTGATGGTTGATGATTGATGTTCGATGATTGATGATTTATGATTGATGATTGATGATTGGTGATTGATGATTGATGATTGATGATTGGTGATTGATGATTGATGATTGATGATTGATGATTGATGATTGATGATTGATGATTGATGATTGATGATTGATGATTGATGATTGATGATTGATGATTGATGATTGATGATTGATGATTGATGATTGATGATTGATGATTGATGATTGATGATTGATGATTGATGATTGATGATTGATGATTGATGATTGATGATTGATGATTGATGATTGATGACTGATGATTGACGATTGATGATTGATGATTGATGATTGATTATTGATGATTGATGATTGATGATTGATGATTGATGATTGATGATTGATGATTGATGATTGATGGTTGATGATTGATGATTGATGATTGATGATTGATAATTGATGATTGATGATTGACGATTAATGATTGATGATTGATGATTGACGAACGATGATTGATGATTGATGATTGATGATTGATGATTTATGATTGATGATTGATGATTGATGATTGATGATTGATGATTGATGATTGATGATTGATGATTGATGATTGATGATTGATGATTGATGATAGATGATTGATGATTGATGATTGATGATTGATGATTGATGATTGATGATTGATGATTGATGATTGATGATTAACGATTTATGATTGATGACTGATGATTGATGATTGATTATTGATGATTGATGATTGATGATTGATGATTGATGATTGATGATTGATGATTGATGATTGATGATTGATGATTGATGATTGATGATTGATAGTTGATGATTGATGATTGATGATTGATAATTGATGATTGATGATTGACGATTAATGATTGATGATTGATGATTGACGAACGATGATTGATGATTGATGATTGATGATTGATGATTTATGATTGATGATTTATGATTGATGATTGATGATTGATGATTGGTGATTGATGATTGATGATTGATGATTGATGATTGATGATTGATGATTGATGATTGTTGATCAATAATTGATGATTGATGATTGATGATTGATTATTGTTGATTGATGATTGATGATAGATGATTGATGATTGATGATTGATGATTGATGATTGATGATTGATGATTGATGATTGATGATTGATGATTGATGATTGATGATTCATGATTGATTATTGATGATTGATGATTGATTATTGATGATTGATGATTGATGATTGATGATTGGTTATTAATGATTGATGATTGATGATTGATGATTGATGATTGATTATTAATGATTGATGATTGATGATTGATAATTGATGATTGATATTGAGGATTGATGATTGATGATTGACGATTGTTAATTTATGGCTGATGACTGATGATTGATGATTGATGATTGATGATTGATGATTGATGATTGATGATTGATGATTGATGATTGATGATTGATGATTGATGATTTATGATTGATGATTGATGATTGATGATTGATTATTGATTATTGATGATTGATGATTGATGATTGATGATCAACGATTTATGATTGATGACTGATGATTGATGATTGATGATTTAAGGCTGGTAATTGAAGATTGATGGTTGATTGTTGATGATTGATGTTTGATGACTGATGGTTGATGATTGATGTTCGATGATTGATGATTTATGATTGATGATTGATGATTGATGATTGGTGATTGATGATTGATGATTGATGATTGATGATTGATGATTGATGATTGATGATTGATGATTGATGATTGATGATTGATAATTGATGATAGATTATTGATGATTGATGATTGATGATTGATGATTGATGATTGATGTTTGATGATAGATGATTGATGATTGATGATTGATGATTGATGATTGATGATTGATGATTGATGATTGATGATTGATGATTGATGATTGATGATTGATGATTGATGATTGATGATTGATGATTGATGATTGATGATTGATGATTGATGATTGATGATTCATGATTCATGATTGATGATTGATGATTGATGATTGATGATTGATAGTTGATGATTAATAATTGATGATTGATGATTGATGATTGATGATTGATGATTGATGATTGATGATTGATGATTAATGATTGATGATTGATGATTGATTATTGATGATTGCTGATTGATGATTGACGATTGATTATTAATGATTGATGATTGATGATTGATGATTGATTATTGATGAATGATGTTTGATGATTGATGGTTGATGATTGATATTCGATGATTGATGATTGATGATTGATGATTGATGATTGATGATTGATGATTAATAATTGTTGATTGATGATTGATGATTGATGATTGATGATTGATGATTGATGCTTGATGATTGACGAATGATGTTTGATGATTGATGATTGATGATTGATGATTGATGATTGATGATTGATGATTGATGATTGATGAATGATGATTGATGATTGATGATTGATTATTGATGATTGATGATTGATGATTGATGATTGATGATTGATGATTGATGATTGATAATTGATGATTGATGTTGATGATTGATGATGGATGATTGACGATTGTTAATTTATGACTGATGAATGATGATTGTTGATTGATGATTGATGATTTATGATTGATGATTGATAATTGATGATTGATGATTGATGTTTGATGATTGATGATTGATGTTTGATGATTGATGATTGATGATTGATGATTGATGATTGATGATTGATGATTGATGATTGATGATTGATGATTGATGATTGATGATTGATGATTGATGATTGATGATTGATGATTGATGATTGATGATTGATGATTGATGATTGATGATTGATGACTGATGATTGACGATTGATGATTGATGATTGATGATTGATTATTGATTATTGATGATTGATGATTGATGATTGATGATTGATGATTGATGATTGATGATTGATGATTGATGATTGATGATTGATGATTGATGATTGATGATTGATGATTGGTGATTGATAATTGATGATTGATGATTGACGATTAATGATTGATGATTGATGATTGACGAACGATGATTGATGATTGATGATTGATGATTGATGATTGATGATTGATGATTGATGATTGATGATTGATGATGAATGATAGATGATTGATGATTGATTATTGATGATTGATGATTGATGATTGATGATTAACGATTTATGATTGATGACTGATGATTGATGATTGACGATTGATGATTTAAGGCTGGTAATTGAAGATTGATGGTTGATTGTTGATGATTGATGTTTGATGACTGATGGTTGATGATTGATGTTCGATGATTGATGATTTATGATTGATGATTGATGATTGATGATTGGTGATTGATGATTGATGATTGATGATTGATGATTGATGATTGATGATTGATGATTGATGATTGATGATTGATGATTGATGATTGATGATTGATGATTGATGATTGATGATTGATGATTGATGATTGTTGATCAATAATTGATGATTGATGATTGATGATTGATTATTGTTGATTGATGATTGATGATAGATGATTGATGATTGATGATTGATGATTGATGATTGATGATTGATGAATGATGATTGATGATTGATGATTGATGATTGATGATTGATGATTCATGATTGATTATTGATGATTGATGATTGATTATTGATTATTGATGATTGATGATTGATGATTGATGATTGGTTATTAATGATTGATGATTGATGATTGATGATTGATGATTGATGGTTGATGATTGATGATTGATGATTGATGATTGATGATTGATGATTGATGATTGATGATTGATGATTGATGATTGATGATTGATGATTGATGATTGATGATTGATGATTGATGATTGATGATTGATGATTGATAGTTGATAGTTGATGATTAATAATTGTTAATTGATGATTGATGATTGATGATTGATGATTGATGATTGATGATTGATGATTGATTAATGATGATTGATGTTTATTGATTGATGGTTGATGATTGATATTCGATGATTGATGATTGATGATTGATAATTGATGATTGATGATTGATGATTGATGATTGATGATTAATGATTGATGATTGATGATTAATAATTGTTGATTGATGATTGATGATTGATGATTGATGATTGATTATTAATAATTGATGATTGATGATTGATGATTGATTATTGATGATTGATGATTGATGATTGATGATTGATGATTGATGATTGATGATTGATGATTGATGATTGATGATTGATGATTGATGATTGATGATTGATGATTGATGATTGATGATTGATGATTGATGATTGATGACTGATGATTGATGATTGATTATTGATGATTGATGATAATGATTGATGATTGATTATTAATGATTGATGATTGGTGATTGATCATTGATGATTGATGATTGATGATTCATGAGTGATGATTGATGATTGATGATTGATGTTTGATGATCGATGATTGATGATTGATGATTAATGATTGATGAGTGATGATTGATGATTGATGATATATGATTGAAGATTGATGATTGATGATTGATGATTGATGATTGATGCTTGATGATTGATGAATGATGATTGATGATTGATGATTGATGATTGATGATTGATGATTGATGATTGATGATTGATGATTGAT